>JAGVSQ010001643.1:0-28105 GCA_022683975.1 Rhyacophila evoluta | reverse complement strand
TCCTCATCGGCATTAATAAACTCATTTAAAACTTACGAAAGTATTTAAAATGTTTAACCGGAACTGAAAAAAATATACTAAACCAAGAAGATTTCGGTCCAAAATGATAGGCTAGGATAGAATAAGCTTAAACACTTGTAAATTGATATGAGAAGTGACGACATTTACAAAGTATGGAGCGAGAAAGTTTTTTGGCTTTCTTCTAAAAATGTAGTAAGAGTATTTGACTACAATTGGCTGTCAAAATATTTAAAATATAAGGCACGGAACGTTCCGAGTCTGACTGATAACCGCCGGAGTACACAATAACGTAATGTTACGGTTCCCGCAGGCCAAGTGTCAATAAACATATTGTTAAACAAATTTAGTAAATTAACCATGTTGACAATACACAAAGTATTTATTTAGTTAAATACTATATTAAAATAGCCTTCATTTAAAAAACTGTTTGTCGGTCTGTGGTAAACAATGCTTTTAGCGGATTAATTCAAATAACAATGTATTCTGCTTGTTTGACAGATCTAGTCACTGCCAATAGAAGACTTTATTTTTTTTTTTAATTTTAGTGGTGGCTGCACTATATATATCGTACAATGGGGCACCAAATAATAATAATGGCGGACATGTTCAAATGTCAAACGAACTGAAATGGCGGAAAACCGATATCCATTCAGCGGCCATCAATGACATGTCATGCAGACTCAAAATCGTAAATTAATGAAAAATCACAAGCTCTTTGACATGTTTTGCGATTCATAGCGTTAATTAACTGTCAAAAAAACTTCAACTCGACTATTGATAACACTGTCACCGATTTCAATTCAGCTGGCACAGCTTTGTTTTTGTGCGGTCAATTTAATTTTACTTCATATTAATTAATTACTACAAGCTCTTTACAATTACTAACGAGCATATTATTTAACCACCAAGAAGAGAAAAGAAACTTAAGAAGGGATGATGAGGAATGGTTTGTCGTCACTCAACAGCAAGAAGTGGAATAACAAGTGATAAAAAGCTCTTCTTGAGTTGATTAATATATTTAGATTTATTTTACCTAAAATTTATTTTTCTCTATTTTAATAAATTAATAAAATACCGTGGAAAGTTTGATTTATATAATATAATAAATACGATCTGAATTACAATAATATAATCGATAGTTACGATTTATTATCATCCGGTTGGCTTTAAATACAATAATTCACTGAAACTTTCTTTATTATATACTATTGATAAATATTTCTTTAATTTAGACATTTTTGTGTCGATTTATTTATATTAAGACATGTAAATCCAAAGCTTCGTTCAAATAAATAATTTATTCATAAATATGGCTTACTCTTTTTGTTAAATCATTAATTTCATTTCAAAATAAATTTACATATTACAGTACTATATGTTTGGTATTTTCTATTAATTGTATTGCAATATGATTCATTTTCAGCCTTCACATTATATAAATAAGTCTATAGTTTAATATTCAACTATCTATTTGCAGGAATGCTAAAATATTTTTAAATTAATTAACCATAAAAGAAGACTTTCGTAATTTTTTACCAATATACAAAAATGGTAATGCATATGTTGCTAACCGTCTATAACTTTTTCTTTAATGTTTCGCTTACAAAATTAAAGTATATTTAAGTTTAATAAAGTAAAAATATTCACTTCACAAATAGAATACGTATTTGTATCTTCACAATGTAAAGACTTATCTTCGCAGCTATTTTTTTCACGGGAAGTCACAAGAACAAATTGAACAATTTTTTTGTAAACCTTTCCTGTATTTTAGATTTTTCAAACTCTCAATAGCTATATAAAACAAATTATATAATATTTATACAAATATAAATCGTCCGTTGGCAAATGTTGGAGCTAAGCTATCTGCCAAACAAAAACTGAAAGACGAACTGTCAAACAGCCGTCGAAGAATAGATAAGTTATATTGTTGTACTAAATAATTAAAATCAAAAACTTTGCTTAACTCACGATTCAAAATATGTATTTTTTTAATCAGAATAGAGTTGAAAACTTTCAGCCGATCAATGGATTCGTTCGAAATTTATTAGTTTCGCATAGGTCGCATTATTGCAAGTTAATCATTCCTTCCACACTTGTCAGTTTCTTGTTAACTTGTAAACCCTCAGCTTAGTCTAGTCGTACTATATAAACTCGCTCAGCATGAAATTCTATTCACTAGAGAGTCCGGACAATTGATCAGTTCAATTATTCTCGCGTCAAACTTGTACCGCAACTAATCGCCGGACGTTTGCACTAAAGTCACTCTTATGCAAACTGCTAGTTACTTTACTTCAGAAACGTATTATGAGATTTCTGGGCCACGTTTTTTGCTTAAAATACAACAAATTAATATCATACATTGTAATATACTAACTTATCATCACGTATTATAATACTATTGTAATTTCAACACATAATACTCATCGTTGGTCACTTAGCAATAATAATATATACAGTGGTTCTTTGACTTACTCTCATATATCAAGAAAACTTTCCTCATTAAAATGAATTGAAATGCTGATAATCTGTACTGGGCCAGCAAAATATACCGCATTTTTAAAGTGTTTTTAAATAATAAAAATATTCTTATAAACAACGAATATTTTATAGCAAATTGTATCGCAATAAACTTGTTTCACTTAGTATAACGTACAGCATTAAATTTATGTTGGTGATCAGATGACTTGAAAATGCTGGCGAATGTGGTGAATAAAGGCTGCACTGAAGCTTTTTTGATGAATTTCTATAACGTTGATGAAAACTCGTGAGTGAACTTGTTCGTGGCTTGACGGTACGTGCAAATTTTGGCGAGTCAACTCGCCCGTTCCATTAAAAGTGCTAGCAATGCGGTATCTACAGCTGACTCGTAGTCCGAATTTTAACATGTTTTTTTTATCTCCTGCTTATTATTATCAGCCTGGTATTTTTACTTACTGCTTCAGATTTTATAGTGACTGTAATAAGCTGCTTTCACTCATATCTTTGTCATATTTATAGTTGATAATAAACAAACTATTACGTAAACTGAGTAGTTGATAAATTTGACATAGGTATTTTCTAGTAATAGACTTCAGATGTAGAATGGACAGAATATATTAATATATTCGAGTAACTTCTGGCAGTGAATAAATGTTTGCGGATTCGTATTAGTGTCATAAAATGAAATATGATAATGCAAACGTATAGATTTCAATTCGACCGCGTCTCGTCGAAGTCGACGCCGACCTTAAATCGACGCGTAAAAAAGCCTCTCGACGATTGTCGCCACTCGGGTAGACCGCAAAGTTTCTAGATCGCAGTCGGTTAGATTAAACCAGCGGTCGGGCGGTGGATGGCGGTTTGTTAAAACCGACACCCGAGTTACAACTTTGGTCATTTGTCTTTGATTTCTGCTACATACACAAATTCGCAACGAGCTAATGCAGCCTGCGCTCCAACTTTAAATCTGGAGAATGCTTTATCAGATTTTTGGCGGGATAATTTATCGCCGCTTGAACTTAGAAGCGAAGTGTTCAGTGCAATCTACGCACACAGCTAGTAACATAGTACATTGAAAATTTTTAGCATTTTATTTATAATTAACCATAGTATATTGTTTTAATCTATTATTCCACCTATTTTTCCCGATTACGTGAAGGATATAAACAAACTTTACGTTCTCAAAAATACAAGTTACCATATATTAAATGAAACAGCATTACATCTAGATAAATATGTATTGTATGTTAATGTAAGCAAACAATTATAAACTGAGATTGGTTTATTCAGAGCGTGCACTTAGTCAAGATTTATACATGTAATTAATATACACACGTATCAGTCATATTTTATTTGTCGCTGAATGCACCCTAACCATCAATCAAAACTAATTTTAACACGTCTTTTACGCTTCGGAAAAGGTGCTTATATAAATAAATCTCTCATTTTTCCTACAGAATTTACATGTATGGTAAATTTTATAGAAGCCAAATTATATGTCGTTTTTCTATACTTTGAGATATAACCCATCAAAATTTATTCATTTAGATTTAATTAGATGTGTTTTTTTTCTCGCTCCGTTTTTTTTAATATTTTCTTACAAGTTTAAGTCATTAAATATATTTTTTTATTTAATAACACTTACAAAAATATTAAAGTCGTTGTCTATGACATATATATCTGATACCAAACTCAAACTACTATCACAGCTACTCAAACAATAAACTGTGTTTACTGAGATAGAAAATCTTTTGAATTTGCGATGATAAGAATAACCACTACAGTCGTAGATTACACATTACAAATATACATTATTGTTGTTTTAGGCAATGGTACAGTTAACATTAAATCATTTTAATAATAAAAATATTGAATAAAATATATATGTCATAAAAAACTCACCAATAACGTTTCTACTGATCTTATCTAGTCAATAATATAGGAACAAAAACATTAAAATGTTATCTATACTGTATAAGTAAGAATTCAAAAAATTTAAATTCACCAGGTACCAAAAATCAAATATTTATGTTGAAGATAAAGTCACTTCACACACCTATATGTTATAAATTAAACTTTGCCGTTTGGTGAGTTTTTCTTTGTGGCCGACAATGTGATAGCTTGGGCGTCCAAATTTAATCACAGAGAAGAAACAAAAAGTGTTATATCCACGAGACTGTGTTTGACAATTACTCACTACTGTCAGCAAGCGAGATTATAATCATACGATAGTAAATAAGACAGAGTATAAATTAGCACACTATAATTAAATTCACACGTAAGTGAATATTACTAATTACTTTAATGTACATTATGCTTATCTGCCTCACCTTGTGTCATAAAATATGTTTTCACTTTTTGTTTTGGGTGTCACTTCGCTCGTAAAACGTTGGTAATCTGACAGAGTTACGTAATTTATTTTCGAGGATTTGTTGTCCACCCGAAACTTAATTCTATTATTTGTTTATTTAAAACAACGGGACATTATAATCTCGCCTGTCGCTGTTAATATTCAGAATAACAGAGCATTAGCGCCATTTCCTCCGACGTTTTAATGTTCACGCGCCCGAAATTACCTCTCGTTATGACAGATATGCCAAACTTTTTCGTCAGAGGACGACGACGGATGGAAATTTGTCGGCAAGATGTAATCAATTTGCGTTCATACGTTTTCATTACACTCTTCCCAACTGTTTAAATAAATTGGCATATTTTGCAATACGTGTATACTTTCCTGTCATCGAGAGGCATTTATTTACGTAGCGAAAACACATTGTAATAAACCTAACACTAACCATAAATGCATATAGACCTAAGTTAACCTAGCCTAACATCACCTAACTTAAGAAAAAATAATGATTTGTTATAACTAAAGCTTTAAATATGTCTCTCTTATTGTCAAAAGGAACTGAGAGTTTAGCGTGCTTTAGTACTGGAGATTGCGGGCTCGAATGACAAAGCTGAAGGATATTTTTTATACAAAAATGTATGCAGACCTGAATGAGTACGGAATAGAATAAAAGATTAACTGGATACCACATCTCTTGGAAAATATCTGTTAAAATCAGTATTGACATGTAAAGATTCGTATTATATTCTACTGCTGGAGTGGCTATTTTCATGCTGTTGAGATCTATATGCTCCACTTTGAGAGTGAATGTGATAAAAAAATATCAATGATGATGTCATTTCATAATTGTCGTTTATATATCTTTCTCGAGAATATCTTCTGTAACGCGTGCCATTAGACTGTAGAGGTATACTCATGTCCTTTTACAATCCCACATAATCCGATGCAATTTGTTGTCGATCACAGACCGGATGTGACTCGTGGTCCACTAGGACCCGTGCATTCACAAAAGCATTAAACTTTTACCCTTTTAAATAGCAGTGCTTTCTGTTTTATTACTCTTAAGTAAATTCTCACCATCCCCACCGTGTAATAGCGAATACCCTCGGAGAACTTACACATACCCGGAGGCACAATAGCCCCAGTCTCCCCACTAAAACCTGGCCTACATTAGGCTTTAATTTAATTTTCGTTATATTTATTACACTGCATTGTCTTGCCGTTAGTTGGATTGTTTGTCTGGCACAAAGAGGACCGGGGTAAGTGGTGTGTGGAAGTAATGCGGGTAAACGCTCTTTGCTGTGATACAAGAAAGCTTTTAACTTTAAATTGATAACGCGGAACTTTAAGACGCTATTGTTAGCTTTTTTCTTTGTATTTGACGTAAAAAAAACGTTAAATTTTAAGACGCGTTACGTAAATGGCGCGTAAGATACGATGTATATATTTCATCATACGATAATATGTAAAACAGATTAAGTAATCTTTTGTAGACGTCTATTCTCTGTATATATTCCAGCCAGTATCCACTCAGTTCTGCTTCAGAATCGCTCTCTTGAAAACTTTGTAATTTCAATTTTAGTTTCTTAAATTTCATTTATTGAAAAAAAAATAAACGTTGATGAATATAAATGATTCTTTATCAACACAGACTAAACAAATTATTACTATTTCAAAATAAAAAGTTATAAAGTAATGTCAATAATTCTAAATGGTAATATTATTGAAATTCGTATTTTAAATAAATACATTTAAGTATAACAAACTTAACACTTTCCTAAAAAGATGTCTCTTGTGAAATACAGAAACTTCCTGATTGATAAATGTATTATTGTATGACAATACGCAAACAAAATTCATACTTGGTAATTTGTTGATTTCTTAAAAATGTACCTATAATTTAAGCTTATAACAATAAGAACACTATTGAAAAATTTTTGAAACGATTATTATGAAATGATAACGATCATAAATGAATTGAAATTCATTTTGAAAAACATGGAAGAGCGCATGTTACCCTCTGAGATGTTTTACCGAGTTCTTCAGTTTTCTTTTTCTTTCACATCCCTTAATTTCTCAAACATCAGATGACCAAGAGTCTGACGGAACAAAGTCAGTGAAACTTTCATTATTGCGATTATTTTAATAATAAACAAAAAGCAACGAAAGCTCACCAACAAAGCGTCAAATTTATCAAAAGCTTCGGCAGTTCGCTCTTTTATTAGTGCCTTAAACTCAAAACGGGAGCAATTTTTCGATTAAAAACCTTATGAAAAGCGAAAAGTCGTATTTCATTCAGGGCTATTGAATAGGAAGGACGCAGCCATTAAGGAAATAGCTCGACCTAAATAGGCGGGCTTCAAAACCACTGTCATTATTCCGCATTACATATAATATTAACGGATTTTATATACGTACTGATATATTTTTTTTTTTTTATAATTACTAAACTAAATTAAACTATCTAAAGATGAAACGAGTAAGTTTTAAGATTTTTTTTATATTTTTTCCCCATTGATCAATTCTGTTAATAAGTAAAAATATAATATTTACTTAGGAAATCACTAATAAGATACTGTGTTTTTACTTAGTATAACAGTATTGTCAAGACTACAATATTACTACACATTTTGTGAACTCTTTTCCATGAATCATTGGAATGATAAGAATAATATTGAGTTATCAGTTAAATCATCAAGTTACTTGACAACAGAATAAAAAATTAAATGCTCATAAAATATTGAGCTTAAATTTGACAGCTTATAAGTTTATACAACAAAACGTATTTGTGAGATCAAACTTGGAAATACTAAATGATTATAATAATCAATAGCTTAAATTGTCTGCTTATGATTATAATACAGATTTACCTAGAATTGATACTGTTTTAACTTTTAAGTTAGAGCAATATCAAAATATCTACACTTTTACGTATAAAATTAAAATACCAAATTTGATAAGCTTTTGTATTAAATGAATGTCTTTAACATTCGCGTCTCAAGTTGAGTACGTCGATTACTTAATCTGCAAAACAAGTAAACTACTCCACCCATGCTCTAAAACCGATTTTATACCATTTTTTCTGCTTTTTATTTTTTATGGCACACACAACCCACAAATTCAGAAAAAAGACTCCATACAATAACATATGAATATTTTATACACACAATTCTAAGTAGAGCTGACTAGTTTGCAGATCAAGACATCTATATGTAAACCACATGGTGCTTCCAAAAACTTTATCGTCCGCTTATGTTCATAAAAAAAAGTCAACACATAAATGATATGATATTAAAATTTATGTGTTATAGAAATAAAGCTAAGGCTATAAATTTATTTTATTTTTTTTATACTGCATTCATTTTATTTTATTACCAGTTAAAATATTTAAGCGTGATTTTTTTTATGTAGAAGACAATTGTAATAATTTTACAATGAATAACAATGTACGTATACGCTTCATAATACGTGGCCAATGTGCGAAGGGTTATATTAAATTTGTTGCTTTAATCCAACCAGCCTAATCTATATAAGTACGCTTAATCTGTATAATACCATTTGCATGATTACTTAATCGCAAACATTATGATATAGCCCAAACGTGGGCGAAGATTTATATCCTTTCCTTCTTTCAGCAATTTTCTAATAACATTTTCTTTTTTTTCTTTCTGGTAAGGAAAAGTTTCATTACGACGGAGTTCATCATACGAGTATATGATATATGAAGCGTTTTTTTATATAGTTCGCGTGTCTTCAAATTGTAAGTGATTTTTTTATTGCGTCATTCTGGTTTTTATATAATAGTTTGCATAATTATAAAATTAGCTATTTTCACCGTTATCTTCTATTCGCTATCTATTTATCGATGTATGCTATGGCGTATCGATCATGAAACGCCATTCAAATTATTAAGAATTTCCAAATATTGATTCGACAAATAATTTTTCTATCGTTTATATGTAGTGAATCATATTTTTACTCATTGTCATTTTAAAGATTAAATACAAGATTATTCATTCCATCGTTATAATGGTTCTAAATTTTTGTTGACTGTATACGTATACAAAATAAAAAACCAAAAAAAATACATTAATATGTAAATATCTCAGTTGTAATTAAGGATAACCAACAAAAGGATTATAATTATTTAATTTATATTACTATCATAAGGTTGGTATAATAAAACACATTTATAGAATTAATTCATGGTAATTGGTTCTATTGTTGTTCCACATTAAACAATTTGAATTCCTTAAAGTTTCATATAGATTGTCAATTATTGTGCTAGTTTAATTTTTTTCACATATAATATAAATTTAATACACGAACGAAGAAAAACAGCATATTATCCTGTAAAAAGCTTGTACGACCTAATTTAATATAACATATATCAACGAAACTACCATTGATTAAAATATTAATATTATTTCAGAGAAATTATAACAAAAGTTTCATTAAGTTTATTGTGATTTTTATTTCAAATTAATTTAATTAACAATTTAGTGTAATTATTATTCTATACTCTTCCGAGAAAACAATTGATTATTGATCGAATGTTGTTAGACTGAAAGTTTTAGAATTAGTTGGTATTCGATGGCGGAATTAGTGTATTGGATATAAGCTATGACTATCTGTGATTAGTTATTAAATACAGATTAAAAAAACTTGTAGTTAATTTTGTTAAAGCCCTGTTTGAAACGAAATCGTAAATACTGATCCACATAAATATTAAGAGAAAGTAGAGTACAATATGCTCATATTATCAATCTGCACCGTATGAATGATTCCACTCTGGAAATGGATTGTATGGATCTTCGGCAATTGCAAATACTTATTTTTGACAGATGATTTGACTGACAATTTCTCATTAACATTTTTATACTAAGCATCATTTAAAAAATGATTTATATATCTTACAGGAACGTGAACGAATTATTTTAAATTCATAAAGCTCCTGTCTCCGCATTTATATCAAGCTTTTCTATACGATTATATTACGGTTAAACTATTAATTCAACTCAACTTATAGAATGACGCAGATTGAGTATAAAAAACATTTACCAATATACGACCATTTTATAATGCTCGTCATTATTCGCTTCGGTATATTTAACTTTTATTACTAAATATCGTGATGTCAAAAGCGTTTATATTTTATCAACATCGTTCAACAAACGTAATAAGCTAACGTCTATAATCTTAAAACCGATCTTTTAGCGAAGCTTTACGACGTTAGGATACATTTTTAAAATAAACACACAAAATATTAAGTAATGCGTATACTTTGTTATATATATTAAACGCAGGGCCATATTTCAACTAAATTGATTTCATATAATCAGCATTTTAACGGGCCAAAAGCTTAATCGTGGTATTGATCTAATAGTCCTAAGCGGGCGTATTATTTTAGGAAAAGCGATCCAGTATCTAGGCGAGGTGGGGTGCCTGCCTTTGGCCTGGCATTACGTCTCATAAATTACATTTTCCGAGGAAACCCGCACGCAATTCGTAGATTTTCCAACAGAGGAAATGAACATCCGTTTAACTTGCAACGTTAAAAAATAGACATCCATAAGAAAGGGAGCTTTTTTACTAGGCGGAAAGATATCTTTAATTTAAGCACAGTGCTGATTACTTAGTTTATTTTCTCATTAACATACCACAGACAGTATAAACAAATGTACATTCTATCTTTTGCTTATAACAATTACTTCTATTTCGTATTGTGTTGATATATTCACTATTTAATTGAATATTTCTAGAATACACACAACGCTTCGATAAACTGATCGTCTCATACCTTACTAGAGTCACATAGCTCCGCCGAAAACAGTTAGCATTTATAGCACAATTACTTACAAACTTACGACCATTTACATTTATAACTGTCAAATTCGCGTTTCGTTAGCATTATTATCACAAAAAATATTCATAATGGATATTTAATTGTGTATTTAAAGTAAACGAATTGTATCCCTTTTAATAATATCAATAAGTGTGTAAATATTGTTTTTTTATTATTATATTATTTTTTTGTACAAAATTTTACTTTCAATACTTTTGAATAACATTGTTGGAGAATTGACTGTACTCTTTAAACATAGTACGTAGCGGCTTCTTCTAGTATCCTGATACTAGAATCTGTATATTTTAAAAAAAGACAAACATCTTTACTTCAAAATCATCTCAACACGAGCCATTATTAAGTATTCACCCATAAACAATCAAGGATATTTTTCCTTTCTAGTAAACGTCATAATTAACACATTTACCAACGAAATTTGAACATTCATAATTTTGGAGCATATGGGTCTACACAGTGTGAAGATATCCACTCCCGACGAGGAGTATATGAGTCTTCGCAATGTGAACACGTCTTTACAGATTATGTTTTACGAGAATTGTTTTTCAAACAGTTACTCAACCCAATGGGCATCCAGTCCTGCGCTTTCGGATTTTTAAAATCCGATAGATGGGGAATCGAACCCGTATTCCCCGGATTACTAGGCACGTTTGAATACAAGACAAAACACATAACACAAGAATTTTACAAAACGACATGAAATAATAACGCCGTATTTTATTGTATTTATTTTTTACAGTAATATTGCATTAAAATATGAAGACTTTTTTCTAAATTAAATTATCTTTTACGTCCCTTTGTCGTGTATCAAAGATTATTTTACCGTTGAACATTCTACTATAAATACGTATGCAATAAAAACGTGTAGTAGATAAAGTTAATTATAACATAATTAATTAATTAATATTAAAACACTTGTCATGTTTTTAGAGCAACTTAAAAAAGCTTTTTAATGTCAACTTACTTCTCCACACGATAAAATGTTACATTTTTAATTACGTTGAATGGCACACATTTATACCATCCATTTTGGAGAACTAAAACGAAGATAACTTTACTATCTTTTATTATTCTATAGTAAGACTAACAAAGTGCCGACATTTTAAATGTAAATTTTATTACAAGAACTATATTTCTCTCTGTGTAGTTAAAACACACTTAGCTCGTGACTTAGTTCTTTTTTGACTTGGCGTTTTGATTAACGAGATTTTTTTTACAAAGTTAAGTACTAAGGTATCAAATTTTCCCGAACAAACCTCTTCTGCCTTGACTCGAATAAATCATATTTTGATGTATGTATTTACTATCATAAATCATAAGTCGTTTTTTATACTGTACGTTAGAGAAAAATGTTTATTTTTTATATCCGTTTATTTATGAAGCGGAACAGTTGCCATATGAAATGTTATTTGATTAGACAATCATTTTGACATTTTTTTATTCGAAATGTTTTTGTCTAATTGTTTATCTTTAATATAAAACATATTTAAAATTTAATCATCTAAATAATCTTTATAATTTTTACTTCTATTTTTATTTCTACTATATGCTTAAAAACCGTGGATGTTATTTATAAGAAGACTCGTTATTTATCGTCTCTCTATTAAAACGATGACAAATATTTGCGTCGAATTTTTCTTTATATAAACCCTTTCAAAATCAGTGCAGTAATCCTTCGATTTTATTTCTATTTATTTAGGTAGTAATTTACGAAAAAAAATGGAAAATTGATTTTTCGGACGGAGGCTTTATCGTTTGTAATTTCCTTTGTCCTCCCTCCGGTCGGGGGAGGTTTTCAAAGAGGAAATCTCGCAAAATTTATTGGCATAATAAATTCGGCCATAGGCTGCTTTTGGTCTCACAGATTGCTCTCACTATGGTTGCGGTAGACCACATCTATACTGATTTATTTCGGCTTATTTTTACAACATATTTAATAATATATAATTGTTACTGCTAAAAAAATACAATATAACTGTACAAAATAAAAGTTGCATGGACAAATTACGATACAATAAAAGAAAAATGTTTATTTACATTGTATACAACATGATGTTAATCGCATGCTTACATTCATGACAATTAATTGTAAAATATTAACAGTATAGTCTAATTGATTTTTAACCAACAAATTCGTATCAGCAGATGTTTGGAAAATTACACTGTATTAATTATGTTTACTAAGCGTTGGTATATATCCGCATAGAGTGTGTGGTAATGTCACAAGAGATTACAGTACATTTCTGTTTTATTAATTCTAAAATATTTCACAGTGAATTCTTTCGACTATTCCATCAAATTTGGATTATATGAAGCTGTGCCGAAATGAGTTCATCTTTTAAGTTTGACGCCACTTCTTTTCCCACAATTTCATCACCATTTAAAAGTAATTCCTTACAATTTCTAAGCGTTGTTCAATTGAATTGTGTACCTTTGCATAATTCAATATTGGCGTTTGCTGATAAAAACAAATATGTAATAAATGTATACTCTAGTTATGCAGCAAAAATGGCGACAAATTTTATATTTCAGTTCATCTCGGGACGTCTTTTATTACTTAAACAAAAGTTACACTTAGATGATTAATATTAAAATCAACAGGTCAGATTTTCATAATCAGGCAAGTTTAAATTGAGTAACATTTTGATTCTTATATTTGATAATTTTTGCTTTTCATATCAATAAAATACAAATATAATAAGCCCAAACATAACATATAAAAACCAATATCAGATTTTTATATTTGGTATGAAACATTAAGAGACGAAATAGAAAATAATAAAATAATAATATCACTTTGATACATATCAAATTACTAAAATGTGATGTTATTTTGTAAATTCTTTTTTTATACAAATTCAATATTTAACTTAAAACGATATATATTCTTCATAATATTCAACGAGTTTTTATTTCTACGCAAGAAGTCCACGTCTAATATTTATTTAATGTCGTCTAGGCTCCATATTTATTTTACCCTGCTTTTATTTAAAGACAAAAAGCTCGTGTAAATAATATCTGATGTTATGAATGCTCTTACAGTGAACTATATTTTTTTGTAGACAGTCTGGAAGATGAAAGAGTAAATTTTCTTATAAAAAAACAACCCCATAAAAGATCGCTATTTGATTTTGCATAATACAAGCAACGCTCTTTTAAATATCAGTATATTGCATGCTTAATTTGTCTATTATTGAATAATATTTATTGAGTGTAACTTACTCAAGTTTTCTTTAAATTATTTGGCCATATTTTTTATTATATCCAATAAATACTACGCAAATGTTCAATGATTCGCTTGCTACTTTTTCTCAAATTTGGTGATCAGTTAAATTAAAGAGGTATCTGTGTATTCTTGGTTACAGCATTTAGTCAAACAGATAGTGTAAAGAATATGCATATATTGGGTCCATAATGATAATCAGACTGCTTTTTATAAGTAGACTTTTTTTTAGGATAATATAATGTAATTAATATTTAGACAATTATCAACATGCTTTTAATATGTAGTCGAATACTGGAAATCGATGCTTAATTAGATAGTCTGATTAATTGAACAATTGATTTCTTGAAAAAAATCTCTAGAGTAAATTTTCACATTCGTTAATATTCATGTTTTCCCGATTATCGAAAGATACGCACGTAAACTACAGTTGGAAAAGTTATAAATTAGAATTTTACAAATGTTAAGATATTTAGAAAAATGTAGGACTAGATAAATATTCTCGTTGATTCTCGCAAAATAATTTGTGATTGTCTTCCTATTTTTAAGGTCTGTATATTTTGTTAATGCAGTCGAAATTCATGTTTTCGTAGTTATATAAGTAATTGTTTATGATACAAGTTATCAATTCTCGTATCGATGAAAATAAAACCGATTAAAACATAAACGTGTTCCATATATAATTTTGTGGAAAATTAAATATAAAAAATTGTTTAAATTGTCTTCATATTAAGGTAGGCGTTGTCTCAGATTCTAGTTTTAGCTTTCAGGAAACAAAAGATCTTCACTGGATTTTAAAAGATTATTCTCGGAAAAAAAATCTTGAAAGAATTTAGATTTTCAGGTAAAAAAGGGCGTCGGTGCTTTTATGCCCCTCACTAACTCACAAGATAAAAACTAGATAGAATCCTTCAAAAACAGAGCCCGGGGTCTTTCCCTAATTCCCAAATATGTTTGTATATTTCTTCCGTATGTATTTTGTTTGCAAATCTTGTAAAGGGGAAAACCTTAGGATTCTCTGTGCCCGCTTTGAAGATTCGAATGTCGCCGTTAGGAGTTTATTGGAATACCTTTTTTATTCATATTTAAACATAATAAAATCATGCTTCTGAACTTTTTCATTTTTGTTTCGTCAAACAGAATTTTCGTTTTTAAATCTACCATGTGATTATCACCTTATTCTTTGCGATTTATTCAGTAGTAGCACATTTCTTTTAGGCTAATAATACTTATTCAATTTTTTAATATTTCTCAACAAATTATTCAAATTTTAATGAAAATTAAGCTTTTTGAAAAAAAAAGCTCTGATTTTGCAATTGACTAAAATACGCTTAATTAAGCTTATTTTTAAAAAGGTTCTTAATGTGCATAAAACTTTTATTATTGTGTATATCCACTCTTCTTTATAGATTTATTGTATCTCAAATATGCTATTTAAATTTTAATAATAAAAAAAAAATATTATATACAAAATCATGAAAATCAATTACTATGCCACTATAGTGATCCAGATTGTACACAATTCTTTTCAAAAATAATCCTTCTCTCCGAGTATAATATATGAAATTGTTATATGTGAAATTGCGGAATTTGTATATGAGAAACGAAACGCAATATTTGTATAATAAAACGAATAATATTTAACCAAGATACGCTGAATTAGCTTCAATTATATATCGTCAACTGTAATATGGTATTTCGTTCTATCATTTTCTATCGATATTTTTAGAGCTCATTAAAGCTCAAATTACATCTATACGGTAACGGGTTGTTGGATACGTATAACATTCCAAGTGGTGAATATGATAATAATCATTGGGCAAAAGATCTGGTAAAAAAGCGAGATACAGTAAAATTTCATAATGTAATGAATTTATCTAGAAATTGTTTTTTAAGATTTTTGAAATTTAGCGATATTTCACAATAATATTAGTTCATATCTATTGATTAACATTAACTGTTTTCTTTTTGATTTTTCAGTCATACTGTTGATTGGGATCAATGTTTGTCAGCAATATCTTATTTTTTATATTAACAAACATACAAAAATCGATACGTATACTCGATAATATATACTAAGTGAAATAATATAAAATAAAATATAAATTATTGTAGTTGATATAAATGCAGTTAAAACATTGACATTATTTGTCGTAATGCAGATGCTGAAACTATATCATAAATTAGAATGTGTATATTCAATAAATTCGATTCATACATGATAACGATTATGACCAACTAGTTTGTTCAGTATAAAACGTCTGACCAACGTTTACTTGGTTTAAATACAGTATACTGCTACAAGCTTTTACTGAAAATCGCTTTAAGATTCACTGCTTTCAGACACACTTTAGTACCTGCACTTAACTGAATTAATCCAATTCCTCGGATTTATCTATACAGACTCAGGTGAACCATTTCATTTTATATATTTTTTAGGACTTTAGTATTTACAAACACACGTCTGATAAAGATAAATCATCCATTATTTCTCACCCCGTAAGTTCATATTCTTCAAGTGGTATACTATACGAAAGCTTAATAACGCCATTTGAAGAGCTTTGATTTTACAAATAAAAAAGCTTCGTTCTATAAATCGTACGTTAAGTTTATATATTTTTAAACTTTTAGAAGAGCTTATTTTTATACTTAACCATAATAAATTAATGTAAATCCTTACAGTTTCGTCGTTTTTTTTATTAGATTATTCAAACTGAGAGATCTTGAATGTTAAATAACTTCTTGTCAAATTCGTAAAATAGTAAAAGCTGTCTTTATGTCATAACCAGTTTTCCAAAAACGTCATAAAATATAGAGATTACTGAACTATGAAAAATTCATTCCATACCTCTTTCAACTCTTCAATCATCAGATCGATTTTATAATTCCAATTTAAAAATCATTTACTCTTTTTTTTAATTCAAAATTTTCGTTTAATTTCATTCAAATCATTTGACTCGCATTTAAAAATGTTTTACTAAAAAAATATTTGGGCCGGCGTCATCATCGAGACATATTTTTTCGAGGATTCTAAAGGCAATGTGAGCAGCAGTTACTAGTGATCGCTATCGTGATGATATTGGTAAACTTTCTGTGCTTAAATTGGATTGATTGGTCTACAACATATATAGTTCCAACATGACGGTGCCACATTGCTCAGAGCTCGTGCTGCCATACAAATTTTACGAGACACAACATACAAGTATTAGAGAAATCTTCATGAGCTACGTGTATATTCAAAGTAAATGATTGATGTCGTGTATATATTATTATCAAATAAACCATCAATATATCTCAATTTTTATCAGCCAGATTCTTACGTCAGTTATTTAGTTAAGTTAGAAGATTTGCATCACTCCAAAGTTAAACCGTTTTAGGATCTTAATATTGAGCCAAGAACTATGTTTCTATAAATATTTAATAATTTGAACTAGATCACGGAAATATAAGATATAAAAGAAAGTTCCTATCGAAATGCCGTAAAACAGTTTTTTATTTCAATTCATTATGACGACTAATCATTCAATTTTGGTTACTCAATTAAACTTTTTTAAACTTGTCATTTTTGTTTTTCAGTAAGAATTGACAAAGATAATGAATTTTAAAATAGCGCAAAATGTTTTTTTTTAGTATAAGTATAAGATAGGATGCTCATTCAATCTAATTAGTATCAACGGTTTGAAGGATTTTTAAAATTGTGGAAAATCGATAGCTTTAATTATTGGTATCTGTGTCAATTATCAAAATCTTTTTCAAATGATTGAAAAAAAAATAATTATACATTGATTATGTTATTTTAAAAAATAAATACTGCCAACTCTTGTTAAATGAATACCGGCTACTTTTATCATAGAGCACAGAGCGTCTCGAATACTGGACGTCGGCGTCGGAGAGCCAGAGGGCGCCGCTGAAGCCTCCTTTGCGAACTGAAATTAGTCACATTCCCGAGATTCTCCGAGCGCCCAGTGTGGAAAGTCAAACGAGATTACGACTTACGGTTCTGCATAATTGAACGTGAAAATCTCTCGTAATATATTTTATGGACGCTAGTTGGCAAAAGTGGTGGCAAATTGTTACATGCAGGTGTGAAGTTTATAATAAACCTACAATATTTTTTTAAAAAATCCTATAAATTTGCAAAGTTAAAATTATACAATGTGATATTGTTGGCGTAGTAATCATTTTTTTTAATAGACAAGCACAGAAATAATTAGCTATGTCTGTTTATTAGTACGTTCTCTCAAAAATTTAGCATATGGATATACATGGTTTGACGTATCCATTACAGAAATAGAGAATAAATTACACCACCATCCAAAGATATGTCTCTAATGCTCATTGCATTCTACGACTGTTATCTTGCAATAAATGTAAGCATTTTTAATCTTCATGAAATACTAAATTAACCATAGACTAGATTATACTATGAATTTACCAACAAACTGAAACATCTATGAATTAAATCAATCATTATTTCAAAGCTTAGCTGTAAAATGGCAAATAAATTCATCAATATTAATTAACAATTTCTACGTAGTTTCTATTATTAAGTCATATTCAATTCAACCTCTTTTTCACCCTTAACGCAACATATCGACTTCCACGTATACCTTTTTGTAGCTTTTAGTAACCTCTTTGTAGCTTTTAATAAATAAACCAAATGCAGACTGTTTTTTCCTATCTAGCTTTCAGTTTGTTCATTTCACAGATCGAAAGTATAAACTGCAATTTATATATTTGAAATTGTATATGGATGCGGTTTTTTTTAATTTTAAATAGTTTATTATAATTAAATACATTATATTTTTTAAATAAATTTAATAAATACCGAATATTTATAATTTAAAATAATTTTTAATGAGCGGATGAATAATTACAATTATTCAGCGTGTAAAGCAAAGATAATTGACATTTAGTATCGCATGAAGTGCTTTAATGGAATTTGGAGCTTTTCCACCCCTGTAAGAACCACGTAAACTTGTATCGCACTGAGAAAGTTTTGATAGGTATGCGGCATCCGACAGCGAAATAATTTCACCAGATAGTGGATAACATGTGCTATTATTAGTGGTTCGGCTGTATTACATGACATATTTCCTCATGTTAACTCGTACCGTATCAGATTAAAATTAATTAATTTTCCAATTATCCTTCAAATCACGCTATCAAAATCCTTGACATAAATTCATTTATATTCCAATTATATTATTACATCTTCAATGTACTCAATTAATACTCGGCTATAAAAATGTATTTTTTATAATTTATTTATATATATACTGTCTTCTCTGAAAATTTAGTATAGAGATCTTGGCAATCTAAAGACTTGACAATATGTTACACTAAAAGTTTTGTCAGCCTATCAACCAATCGAGCGTTCAATTTTGCCTTTTTCTAATCTGGTTCTTACCTGCAGCTTTCGAAACACATACGCTTATGTCTCAGTTACTGAAGGATATTTTTTTAAAAAACCTAAAAAAACATATTTTCCATATATTTTTATTTTGCAGTTCTTATATTAGCTACCAACTTTTATATTTCTTAGTTGCGGTTATTATTCATGCAACTTTATTTAATTGATACCTGATTTTTACTATATGGCAAATAAATACAAGGCAGGCAAACTAAAGGTTGATAAAATATATTATATTATAATCCAAATAATGAAAAAAATATCATAATCTTTTAAACAGTCCAATAATGAAAAAAAAAATCAATTTCGCTTAAATAATGATTCTCATTCATTTGCAAATGTTTTGTAATATAATTTACTTAGCCGTATTCTACAGGATAAAATATTTATTTTTTTTAATACAAAAAAGCTTTTAATTTATTTTAATTACACGGAAACTTTCAATCATTTTGTTATGAGGTAATAAAATTTAAATCTTAAAAACCTCCTTCATTATAATTTTAGGCGGCTATTCATCGTCAAATTAATTATTTAATTTAAATAAGAGAGTTAAATAGTTTTCTTTCCAGGAAAAAGCGTTTGTGTCTTCCAGTTACTTGCCAAATATTTTCATGATCAATATTTAACCGTTTTTACTTACTATGGGAAAAAATAAATTCAAAATCTGTGTCCTTGCGGAGCCTTATAAACAATATGTGTTTCGTTATCCATTAAAACCATACAATGCATAAATTACCACGAAGAAAATAATAAAGTACTTTTGTTCAATTAAACGCATGTTTTTTATGTTTTCTGTGTCAATGGTTTCAAAATTACATCTATTATATTCTTAACACACGATACTATCAACTAGATCATATGAATTTTAAAAAAACTGAATAAGAGCTTTTTTTCACCTTTCCATACTAAAGTGGCTTTTCAGAATATCTTTGATCAGATTCAAAGAACATAATTTACTCCTGTGCTTTATTTCAGTCTTCAATAGTCATAACCTTTCGTAAGTAAGTATCTTACGTAAAAAACACATGCAGAAGAGCACCCCTGAAAACATATTTTCCGAAACTGCTTCGGAGCGAGTTTTTTTTATCTTATCATAAAGTTGTAATCCCGAATTGAATGATCTTTTTATATATTTTGTCCGCTTTACGCGTCACTCCCTTCGAAAGCTTTTGTATCGATCTTTCTTTTAGAGCCTTTTTTGTGAACGGCGTTATTACAACTTCAGCCTTGCCATAGAAGGCCAATGTCGTTTTGTTCGATATTTTTAAACTATCGAAGTAGTTTACCATAACACTTTTACCGCATCATTATTTATTTTATGTTTATACTTAATATTGGTATATTTCCTCTGAAGTATATGAAAGTCTACATGGCTTGTTCTCATCCTTGGAAATAAAAAATACATACATTTTCATCTTTAAATACATACTATTAAACCAATATTATGATGAAGATCTGCTGCCTTCCTAGAGCTAAATTACGTTATAACTTAAGAAGTCAACTATTTTTTTACGAATCATATACAATTTTCCAATTTTTATTTTATTTCTAAGTTCTTCACACAATTAAAATAAAATGAATCTACATCAAGACAATTTAAACATAAGCGTTTATTTGTACAAAAATGTACAGTTATACACCACGTAAATACACAGAACCACATGACAATATGCAAACACGGATAGATAAATAGATTTTCATATACGACTTCATTCAGTTATCTCAATATTATTTTTTGTAACCATGGTAATTAAACATTTATTTTATCATACAAATCAGGCACTCTTTTTTTATGTTTCAATTTATTTTAAAACGTGCTAATATCCGTTGACCTGCAATTTACAGGCGCGTCGCTTATAAGCTCATCCACTAATATAATACTTAAATAATAATAATTTTTCTTATTAATATTATTTTTATGTATTTCAAATATTCAGTTCTTAAATATATTACGCGTGACATTTTGTCATTTAATGCTGAAATTACTTTTTCAAGCCTAAATAAAATATTATTCAGCCGAGGGTAAATAATTAAGTAATTTCTGGAATAAATTTACAACTAGAAATATACCTTATTAAAAGTTTTTTTGAAGTTATCAGTGAACGAATTTTTGTTTTTATTCAGAAAATAAATTTCTTTTTCGTATTTATCATTTTTTTATGTTTTAAAAACGATTCGGAATAACTTTATTAAAAAAGCAAGTTAAGAAGCAATTTCGATAAATGATATGCTTCGAAAATTTCAAAGAAAATAATATTCCGGCAATTCTTTTTATATCAAATATAATAATAAAACGGTTGTAACATCTGTGAGTTCTCTTAATTATTTATTCGCTTTTAACTTTCCCTTTGACCGAATTGATCTTTTGGGGAGCGATTTTCTTTTTCTTTTCAATTTGGCGCACGTCACATGATTAATTAGTGAGCGGCAAATTGATTGATTATTATGTTTTATTTTTGCCAAAATGTCGAAAGATAATATTCATTAAAATATATTTATACTTTTCGTACAAATTTTCCTTTCCTTATTTTTAACGTATACATTGACCAATTTTACTACTCATTAAATCGTTTATTATATAATTATCAAAATATAAAATTAATTGCATTGTTTCTTTATAATATATTATACATATTCTAATCATTTCGTACAATTTATTTTAAGACCTGATCACCTTTTACCTGGTGATAGATAGTTAGTAAGCAGTATTTGTATTTTATTTTATATCTTCAATTATACCGATTGCAAGATTTTATTACTTTATGTATTCTTAAATAAATACATAAATCGATATCAACAGAAATAACTAGTATGAATTTAATTTAGAACTGACACGTGCGTGTGTGTAAGATGATGTTGGTATATATATTTGACAGCTTCGCTTATTTTAATAGTGTCATTATGTTTCTCAGGGAAAGAGAAGGGGGCATTCTGAGCGACTTGTCACAATTACTTAGTGTATCAATGATATCTGTATTGTTACATCTTCTCTTTATTTTCGTGCTAGTTTTTTCATGCATTGCACTTTTTATATTATTTGACTTTATGATGTAGCAAAATTATTTTTATAGCTTGTTACAATAATTTTTAGCAGATTTTCATAAATTAAACGTAAAACATGTTAGAAGCAATAACTAGTTAGTTATCATAAAGGAATACGGAATGTTTATAAATATAGTATTTATATTGTTATTTCAGATAAATTAGATATGATACTATTTAATTATTGAACACTGCTAAACAATCTTAAAAATCACGTATAAATTGGTATACAATCAGTTGAAGATACAATTATTATGAAACGATGATACTGTAAGTTGAGACATATATTTTCATTCGAAGGTAGAGCATAGTGTGCTTCACATAATGATAATACATCTACAATGAATGCTTATTTTATTTATTTTCCTATTTCATCAAATGAAATTATGTATTTTTTCTATGACTTTTCATAAAGTCGGGCGCTATTTAAAGAATCATAAAACGGCCAAAGCTTGACGTTCACGTGAAGTAGCCGATATTTTATTTCAATAATTAGAATTGTTTCCCCGGTAGCAGAGTTAATAGCGTGCGCAATCTGGAAAATGCGGGCTTGATTCCTCATCTGTCGAATTTCAGAAATCCGAAAAATACAGGACTGGACGCCCATTGGATTGAGTATTTGTCTGACAAACGATTCTCGTAAAAAATAATCTGCCGAGACGTCTTCACATTGCAGAGCTCTATATACTCCTCTTTCGGGGTAGATATTTTACACTGTGTAGATCCATATGCTCCACATTGGGAGCAAATATGGTGTAAAAAATAAAAAAAAAGAACTAAATAACGTTAGTTGAGATGTTGAAACTTCCGAAGTGACAATTTTTGATAAACCGTTATATTTTTAGTTTTCTGTTTCTTTATAAATATTAGACAGCATAATATAGTTAAGTCTGTAATATTAATATAGAATCTAAATAAAAAATATAATTTAAAATGAAAACCTCCACGTAATGTATTCTATTATAAGACACATTCGTGTAAAATTTAAAATTTGTCGCGTCGGAGGCTTTAATTGCTCAACAACGATATGTTATACTGTCATTTGCGCTATTTTTTGCCATTAGTCTTTTACGTAATTATGCTTTTTGAATCTTGAAAAGTGTCTTTACTTTTATTATGGATTATTCTAGGTAACATCTAGATCTGTGCTGATGAAACATTTAATTAAATTAGTAGGTTTGATATTGTAATAGTATAATTAAAATTTAATGAAATTAATCTCCATTTTCCACACGCAGACATATCTGAATTCGCCAATATTCGGCATAGTTGAATCACTTAGTCGGTTTGTATAATATGAAACAATGGAAGTACGTTTTCCCCAGATGATTAAATTTCCGCAAAGACGGCGACACATTAACCGGGGTGATAAATTGGAGCCAAGTAATAATAATTCCTTTACCCGGCCTTTGTTTGCCGATCTGTTTCAGAATCAAAATAAGCAGAATTTGGGGGCAGATATCTGCGTACTTTTCATACAAACGACGTGGGTACAATCTTAAGTCTTGAAATATCTCGGGAATTTCTGTTCTATACAATATCAGCAATCGCTGATTCTCAATTTTATACAAGCGTTTAATCTTATAAATATCGTATAATATAGAATATAATGGAAATTATTATTTCCAGAATACTTTCGCTTAATTCCAAACATAATCTGGAGCACAGTTTCTACTCAAAAATAAATTACATTTACAGTCAAACATAACATTCTTGTTATAGAACGAATTTTTGTTATAGGCAAGTGGTGAGAATAGTGAGTGAATTACATTGAGTGAGAATAGTCACATTTTTTTTACCGTATCCGTTACAAAAATGTATTTATGCAATGTTAAAATATTTCTTGACAAATTATTTATTTACAGATATTGGTTGTCAGCAGCGTCCCCTCTAAGGTGTGCGCTTGTGTGGCCGCACACATGTCTTGATTCCCCGCACACATTTCAAAGAAAGGAACTTACAACCATATTTTTTTTTTGTACAATAGTCTATTTTATTCGATATTTTATGATAGGGTTTATACGTCACCTACATATTGGGAAAATGTAATTTAAGATTTCGGAGTGCATTATGTTGACTACTTAATTTTATCTATGCATATTTGCACAATCGCCTCTTTTTTTCTTGCACACATAAGTTGATTGCTTGCACATACAACGAAAAAATTAGAGAGAACGTTGGTTGTCAGGTAATTACTCAATCTAATGGACATAATGTTTCGAATTTTTGGAGTCCGGCAGATGCGGTAATCAAACCAGAAATCTTCGGCTGCGATGCGCGCACGCTAACCTATCGTCTACCGAAGAGATATAAGAATACATGAAAAAGAAAGTAAAAGTGAATAAATTATAAATAGGGAGAAAGAAACATTTACATAATTTTCAGGGTCATCAATTATCAAAATTTAGGCAATATTTTATTTTATTTGAATTTCTAATTGAGAGTTAATTAGTCATTCCGCTCTCCACGTTATTTTATTTAAAGTTTGGCTCTAACGATTTAACTTTATAAATGCCATATACCTGTTTTTGGCAGAAATCAGTTATTACAATAAATATTCTTTAGTTTATGCCATCTAGTAAAATCTTATCGGCTTGTTTGTTGATTTGGCTTGAATTGCGTATTAATCAGTTTAATCAAAATAATATGAATGCTCATATAGCAATTTGTAATGGGAATAAAGTTATACAATCACTTTTCCCGCGCTGTATTCCCCATACCGCCTTTTCTGTGTCGCCATGACAGATCCACCATTTTGTCCAAGAATCCGTTTGGTGCGCCAGGAGATGTCGCCGGATAGCTCTATTGTTCACTCTCACTCTTCGGGAATGTTCCATGTTTGAAAACAATTGA
Source organism: Rhyacophila evoluta (assembly GCA_022683975.1). Lineage (NCBI taxonomy): Eukaryota > Metazoa > Arthropoda > Insecta > Trichoptera > Rhyacophilidae > Rhyacophila > Rhyacophila evoluta. The sequence goes on along the minus strand of JAGVSQ010001643.1, from coordinate 2,862 downwards.
AAACAGCGGCGCACCAAAATAGCCCCTTGTTAAGCGGAGGAAGAATCGATATGGAATAACAAACGAAAAGTTTTATAGGCATTAAAGATATGTTTACGATAACAATGTATTCCAAGAGAAAAATAATACATCAAGATAATATTTTGTTCTCTTATCTATGATATTTCAAAAATAATATTTTACAACAATAAAGAACGATTCTGTCATTTTGAGCATTTGTCATATTTGATCTACAGAGAGAAGTCTTTTTTTGACAGATATTATCAGAAATATTAGAAAACAGTATATTGGTCAATCCATCTAGTATTCAGTCTTGCAGTTTAAAAAAAATCTTTAAAAATCTTAATGATATCCAGTATCAATGCATTTACCAAGTCAGCCATATGAGTGAGAGCTCTAATTCTATGACTATACAACTATTTTTGTACAAAAATGTGGTTTTATCATTTACTTCTTTGTCTTTGTATGCTGCTATAACTTAAAAAAACGTACTATCTGATCAATTAATTATATCAACGACATATATTTCTCACCACGCCGTATATTGATTGCTAGATAATTATCGTTCTTTTTATATATACGATGTTCTCTCCCAACATGGAGCATATCAATCTACACAGTTTGAAGATATCCACTCCGAAAGAGGATTATGTAGATCTCCACAATGTGAAGACGCCTTGACAGATTATTTTTCACGAGAACTGTTTGTCAGATAATTACTCAACCCAATGGGCTTCCAGTCCTGGATTTCGGATTTTCAAAATCCGACAGACGGGGAATCGAACCCGCATTTTCCGTATCGCTAGGCGCGCACTCTACCAACTACGCTACCAGGGAGACCTGCCAATGTTCTTACACCAAACATATTTGAGATATCATCATATTGCGATGTATCAAACAAAATTATATTAATAATGTAGCTATAATCATCATCACTCTTTTATGTCCTATAAAAGATAATAAAACAACTAATTTTATAACGTAATCTCCATAATTTACTTTTTGTACAATAATCGATTTCAACACATGTAGTTCAGTGTAACACTATGGTAGACTGGAGGGAAGGGATATGGGTCGATGAGAGAATACAACAAAAATACTAGTTTAATAAGAATGAAATCAACTTAATTATTGTTTGCGTGGGATATGGCATACGAATTCAAAAAACCACTTGACTGTAAAAGTGGTAAAAATTTCACGTGTGCTTTTTTGCGGCAATAATTTCAGTAATTTAAATTCTGTGTGCAATTGTATAATAAAATGTATGGCTACACCACTGACGGAAGCTTTTGGCGGGAACGCTGCATTATGGTCGCCACGGGAGTACTCTAGCGACCATAGACAATCCCACGTATAACCCATATAATATGCTACCTCTTTCTTATTGTAATTTTTTTCGTGCAGGGTCAAATGTATGTGACACTCTGAAATAATGTTTACTTTCGGATGTGTTTCCTTGCAGATAGAATACGACGTGTTTTTATTTACTTCGGTTGAATTAATATTGACCGTTGAAATGTAATTTATTTAACATTAAGAGAGAAACACACTTGTTTTTAAAATTCTTTGTCATGCAGTAATTTACTGTGATAAATTTCAAAAGCATCTATTTTGTGATTATTTGAACAAAAAAGTCTATAAAAATGGAAGACAAATTAACTTGTGTGATTTTACGATCTGAAATTTAATAATCAACGAAAATAGACACTGATAACTTCAACATAATATATAATCCATACGCTAACAGGGCCGCTAACAGTGATCTCACATTTGGAAGTTTACCAGTTTTAAATAATTGAGAATTTAAAATCAATTTCCATCAGTCGAAAATATTAATTATATAATGCATACAGTTAATCTTTCAGATATTGTATTTATTCAGCCAGCTGCATAGAATTGCACTGTCTGATTTACATTTTAATAATAATACAATTCATTTAATAAGTTGTAAGCAACTAATTGAAGTACATTTACTAAAGCATTCTAAATAAAAACATATCGAATTGAACATAAAACATAGTTATGCAAGGTATATTAAACGTAAACGTTCGTTTCCTTATCTTTCAGAATTCGTTGGCCATTTTTCAGCACACGTCTTACAGACGTAATTGTAAAAGCAACTTGTTTGCCTTTCGTAACACGTGATGCGCACGCCTTACACCGATATATCAGACATTATGAAAAAAGTTAACCACCTAATACGCGAAGGCTCGAGATAAAATGTAACCCCATTCTTTAATGTATTGTTTTTTTGGTAGCACTCTTGAGTTTTAACTAAGAAAGGTCGTTTATTTTACTTTCCCTCAAAGGCGTATTTGTTATCACAATTACTTTTAAACTACGAACAAAACTTATTCACATTAAATTGACAGTTTAAAAGTAAGAATAAACGTGTCCTTCTCAAGTTCTCTCTTGGATGTATTTTTAAGCTTTTTTCGGGTTTCTTTCGAGCTCAATATTTTTTATTACTATTTTTCTTTAGCTAAGTTTGCAAAAATCGCATCTTTAAATCCTGTAGCAATACAATCAGTTTCATAAGTTTCAAAATTCAAAACTGGATGTAAAATAAGTTAAGATAAATAAATACTGACGATCCATTTCTTTTTAAATCAAGCTGTTAAGTCTTCATGTCGTGGACATTCACGTGCTGTGTATTCAAAGTGAACGTGGCTTAAAATGCTGCCTTCTTTTATCATATAATACTTAAGCTTATTATTATATTTTTAATCAATAATTATATGTGGCGTAGTGGTAGGCGTGCGCGATTCAGTGCAGAAGGTCACGGGTTCAACTGCTGTTTTTTTTTTTATATATATACCATGTTCGCTCCCAACTTGGAGCATATGGATCTACACATTGTGA
>JAGVSQ010001642.1:0-28111 GCA_022683975.1 Rhyacophila evoluta | reverse complement strand
CTACATTATATGTGGGCAGTCAGCGAACATATAACATACTACCAATAAATCTTATTGTAGTATGTCACTGCCCACATATAATGTAGTCTGAAGATGCCGAAAGGCGAAACCCGATTCGCCAACAGTGATCTCACATATGAAAGTTTACCAGTTTTAAATAATTTACAATTTAGAAAAGATTTGGTAGAATATTTTCCATTTTTTCTATTGTACAATATTTGTTTCAAATATGTATCATATGAATCTTTACAGGTGGAGATTTCCAGTCAAAACTTGGGAGTTGAAGAATTTCTATAATGAGAAGACTCATTTAAGAGTATTGATTGACGTGTTAATGTATGACAATTGCCAAAAAAATGATTACTTGTCATCTGATAATCAGCAACATTATTACATCAATGTATTTATATTACTAAATGTAGACTAAGTCTGGCTCTTTTAGTTTTTTTTTTTAAGTTATAATCTGAAATATGATTCGAATAACTGATGTAACAGGCTGATATGGGTTTCGTAAAACCTCAGTTTTATCACTTTTATGGGATGAGATACAATGAATATGTGACCGTAGAATGCGAGTCTCCGCAGGAAAAGAAACAGTTTCCTGTTATGACTGCGGGGTGAGTAAAAAAATGAAGAAAAATACAGGCTTTTATGGGTTATGTCGAAAACGTTATGCGGCGAACATTTCCATGTTGACAGGGGGAAATGCTACACTTTACACGCGCAGTGAGCACACATGCAATCATTTTTGCGAGCCCGTCGGCCAAAAACAGTCGTGATAAGTCACCCTAATTACAGATGCCATCGAAATAGACAACGTTTTGGAGTGGGATGGCTTCGTTGGAGCTCGGAGCATTTATGGAATTACACATCCCAACGCAACTATGTGAAACGGAAGTAAGCATATATTATAAATTATACTAAATTTCTCATAAAATTGTTTGAAATAAATAAAACGTGTACACCTTCAGTAGGGTATTTGTGAAATAAACGTTTGCTTTTTTCTTTATGGGGGAGCTTATAAAATATTTACAATGTTCACTTTAAGGCGGATCATATTTGTGCTTTCACATGAGCAGATATTTTAAATAAGTTTCCCATTGCTGAATTCACTGGACACATTATAAAAATTTCACAACAATACATTATACTATACGTCTATATGATATTTACTGTGCAATTTTATTTATTATAAATACTCCATTATTAACTATATTTAAAAAGTATTAACATTATTTTATGTATAAAATTACGTACGCACTATTATTAAAGTAATAAAACATATCGTATACTTTAATTTTCACATGGAAATTAAAAAATATACGTACGTAAAATACGTTGAAAAATTTAAATTAAATAAAAGTTTACTTCTCAGATCAAATATATACTAAATCAGCTTTGTAACTCGTAAAAAGTAGCGACACACAGATTTTTCATATCTTTGATATAGCTTCATACCAGTATGATAATATTGCTAGACGAATCCATAAAATGCACTGAGAGACACTTTATTATTTAATAGAATATTTATCTATAAATCTGAATTGCAGTCTGCAGTCATTGCCGTAAGTAATATGCTACGCTTATTAGTTTTTTTATAAAATGTATATTACGCGTTTTATTATTCTTTATAATGAATTAAAATGAAAGTATGACTATAAGAAACACTCAGAAAGATGTTTATAATAACTCACAGCCCATTTTTTTTATACGAAATGACAAATTCAATGTAGACGTTGCGTACATCAAAAGTAGATATACTGTGTGAAGTTTTTATTAAATAAAATACTATGATATGAAAAGTAATAAATATTATACTGTTGTTTTACCGGAAGATAGCAGACACCCACTCTTATTTAAATGGAATTTATGGTTTTTACGGCGTGTAAGGAAAGCGAAATATACAAGAAAATATGTGGGTTAGTAAGTCAACATGTAGATAACGATTGTTATATAAACTACCCAGGCAAGCAATTCCCGCTGAGTGTGCGCGTGGCTATAGTAGAATTTATAAGAAGTAATTACGAAGCGCCAGACACGGTCTGAAGAAAATCATCACAATCCTTTTCCACGAAAAAAAAGACTCCGGAAAAATAGAACGGGTGTTTCTAATGTAGCGTCATACCGGTGGAAATGCATGTAAACACACAACTTTATGCTTCTTTTTATCTACGCTCTAAAAGGGTGCTTTCCCAGACGTTGTTGTACTTTTTGAGGGTACATTATGATGTCTGTGAAAATTATTATGTATATAAGTATAAACAGTCGCATAGAGCGGAGATAAGGCGGGGTTTTATGTGTGTCTTCAACTGATACTTTTGTTTTTATTCCGGGTCCGTTCGAACCCCTCTGCAGGATTAAGACGGCAATAAATGTGTTTATTTTATAGTGAAAGTTTTTTAGTGCGCGAAAGTTGTGAGTACTTACGATAATCGCTTGTAAAAGAATGTGTGTTTTTCGGCCGGTTTTATCGTATTTAGCAGTAACATATTGTAAGGACCTATTTTCTAAGAAACATAACACTGATAATGGCATTACTGAAAGAGTTTAACGATTATCCCTTCCTAGTCATTTTATCGCTGTTGACACTCGGCGACATCAATCCAAAGTAATTCTTCTAGAAATTAAGCCTCCACAGTTCCTTAACTATAGCCACTATTATTAACGAATCAAAGGTTTTCTTTATCCAGCCATAAGCCAATTTCTTTTCTGGAAGTGACTTTAAATTTTCTACAACTCTCTTTACTACATATATTAGAAAATATCCAGTCTTAAAAACATAACTCACAACATCGACAACTTACATATCACATGTATGAAATAATCAGTTTTGTTTTTGAAAACACTAATTTACTTATTGTATATTTTTTCCAATTCATACATTTGTTTATTTAATTAATATTTTTGACTGATGGTGCGTGATGGAAATTGATTTTAAATTGTAAATTATTTACAAATTTTTTGTATAAAAAATACTGTTATTTGTATCAAATTGGAGTTGAAGATATTTTTATTTTTTAATTATATATGGTTAATAGAGTTTATAAATTACGACGCGAATTGATGGCTTTGTCAAATCGATCAAATAATAATTCATGATTCATACAGTTTTCAAATTTTTTCGTCAAATATAAATTTGAACAAATTTAAATTTGGTGTAACGGTAAAAATAATAGAAATGGAAAAATTATATATTATCATAATTAGAAGATAATGTTTAATTATTATATAATAGCTAAGAACGCTTGACAATCTATTTAATTTAATTTTCAAAAAAATATTCACTTTAAAAAGTAATCACAAATTATTCTCCTTTATTGACAAGAATGCCTTTGTATTTAAAGAAAAGGTTCTTTGAATGTTTTAACAAATCGCAACTGACGAAAAAACTCAAAGATCATATTCCAGAAAAAAAGTATGCTGCTCTTAGCAGGGCATAGACAAAATGTAATTAAGACAGTCGAATTTTTTATAACAAATTAAATTCACTGTTAACACTGAAGGCTGATTGCGAAATTCTAATGCCCGCTGAGACGAGCAAAAAGTAGTCGACAAAAGAAAGGCGACACCCGCTTTTTATTTTGGCGACACGGGAACGCCGCGATAAAAGTATATTAGAATTTAATTTGCGCGCGAAGGGGACTTTTAAATATTTAATTAAATTCGAATTAACGCGCTGAGTACCGGATTTTTAATTACTTCTGATTATAACGATAATCCATATTTTTTCATAAACCCAGTAATTTATTTCTTACCATAAAAAGAATGCCAAACATTTTTTCTTTATTCTGAAGATCCAACCAGTCAATTAAATGCTTAGAAGTAACTCTGAAATCTACCAATTGTCTTTTATATAAGAAAGAGGTAAGCATGGTTGATATAACCATGTTTGACAGTAACTAATTACTGTTGACTGACTGTATACTCTTCTGGTTTTGTGAATTTAATATGCTATACACAATATTTTTTTTCATCATATGATAGAACATATCACATTATTTTTATTCTCAGTGAAATCTTTAGGCTAATCTGACAAACGCAAGAATTTTTGAATCTTTTAGGTGTATGGAGATTCATGATCAAAAGCGCACATACATGACATTTCATTAAAAATGTATTTAACCCAAGAGGCTAGGATTTCACCGAAATAACATATACAAGTTATTTAAAACTGGTAAATTTCCATATGTGAGATCACTGTTAGCGACCCGGGTCGTAACATATGGAAGTTTACCAGTTTTAAATAATTAAGAATTTAAAATCAATTTCCATCAAGCAGCATCAGTCAAAAATATTAATTAAATACAAGTTAGTTCATACTACGTGTTAACAAGTTTTAAAAACTTTATTTCTTTGATAAAATATTTTCAAACGAATATATCTAATAAAAATAATACGAAAATGTTATAAAATAAAATTTCAGTTCGAACTATTTCATATGTGTATATTTACTATGTCTGCATTTGCAGAGCAATTAAGATCATTCCAATGCGAGAATAAGAAAATCTACTTCAGAAAAATACTTTACGAATGTACGCAGCAGCAACACGTGTTTGACAGATTTTTTACGAGATCGATTTACAACCAATTTCAACAATATCAGACATCCAGATTTGCGAAATTCCGAAAAAAATGAACTCATAACCTAGTGCATCACTACATTTTTTCAATTGGGAAGGACAACTATTTTCATACTAGTTTTAATCAAGTTTCACAAAATCGAACCCGATTAGTAAAAAATATTACAAAATATAATAGGTATGATCAATCGGGAGAAAATGATTATAATATAAACCATGTGTAGGAGTACGGCAGTCAAAACTATTCAACTAAATTTTGTTAGTTGCATCTCTATTCTCACGTGTTATATCTCTAGTTGTAAATAAGTCTCTATAGATAAGCGGTTCTGTATGAGATCGGACTATTTCAAATAGTGTTTTATTGTGCTAAGATATAAAGGTGAGTGAATACCTCCCCGGGTCTGAACCGGTTAGCAGCAGGAAACGACTCCAGGGAAATGAGTCGCCGGGGGTAATGAGAAGCAAGTATTTCGCTCAGTAGAAAAGCTCGACGCCGCTCGCCGCACTAATCGGTTTACTCATTAAGAAGACGCTGTCGATCACGTGGTTAATGAACTTCAGGTAATATCAAAATAAGTGCTACGCCAGATCGCGACTACAGCGGCGTAGACGCCGGTCTACGACACCTAGCAAGAATAGTTATAACTTCTAAATGCAACAGCATAGACTGCTTAATGGTCTAATAGAAATTAGATTTTGAATAATGTCATTTTAATAAAGATTATTTTGACATATTCTTTCGTCAAGAACATTTTTATTACTTTTGAAAAAGCACTAAAATCATGGTTAGTGAATACATGCGGGTATGTGAATTCTAATCTAATTGGACCTTTTTAAAATATAAAGTCTAAAATATGAATATAATATAATACATGACAAAATTTCGTTTAACAACAGATAAATAACTTTATAGAATTTAAACTTACTTGGTTTTATTAAAACATATTCGAGCTGTGAAAGCTAGCCTTAATAATGGTATTGATATTGAAAAACGTTTGACACAATGATACAAAAACTACAATGAATTTATTGCCTGTAGTCAAATATTTAAACAATTTATATGATTAATTGAGTCATTTTACTGGCGATATATATTTTTACAGTTCAATAATGTAAAAGGTAACACATAAAATTATCGCACTAGGATCCGCGTAATATATGATTGTTTTTGTAGATATAAGTTACCTTTGAAAATATATTTTTTAGGAATCTGTGCAACATACTTTATACTATGAAAACTTTTCTTAACATTTCGATTTTCAAGATTTTTTTTTGCCAATAAAACCCATTTAGGCAATTAATAATATTAATTATTAATACATTCACGTTTACCAACATAACCGCTGAAACGACCATTACTTTAGATTAGTTGCTTTTGCTTAAAATCTTTTTTAATGCCGATACCGATACTTTGAGGTATTTGTAATATTGATGATATTGTCACAGCTAAAAAAACTGAGTGATGAAAATGAGCGAGGATAGCACTTCGCTCACCGTAGGATGTCATATTTTATCATAGGCATATATTCTTTTCTCCACCATACACAAATTAAAAATTATTACTATCACGTTGTAAGTGAGATTAAATTAATCAAAATAAGTGCTACGCTAAATTTAATACAACGACGTAGTCATGAGTCTAAGTTATTTGCTTCTAATACGCAGTAATGCACTTAAATTAGCCTGTTAATAGACGTTGTCCATCATAATAAGGCTAATAAATTACTACGTATAGTGGTACATAATTATATTAGCTCTACGCCAGAAAGTTACTACAACAAGCGTAGACGTCTACGAGGGTTTTCAATTCATTTAAATTGTTTAAATATTCAAATTTTTGTTTTAAAGTATTAACATAGTTAATTAACTTACGACTTTATCAAAAATGTGCTACGTTTTAATGTTTCTACAAAGTCGTAAACAGGAGAGTACAAAGACAAATAAAAGCAATCATACGCTTACTAATGTATACACAATATAATAGAATGGGGGTGTCAGGATAAAAAAAATACTGTCGTTTGCGATGTTAATGCGTTCCAGGTGCAATCAGAATGAGTGCTACGAAAAAACGCGGTTAAATCGACGTAGATGGATGAGGAATGAATCAACAACAATAGAACACCAAAAAGAAAATAATTCAATTGACTGGTAATTTTAACTTTACACTTAAATACACCAAAGAACTCAACAAAACGAAATAATTCTATCATTTAATATACAATTGCATTTTTTATACAAAATTACATCGATATTTTAAATTCAATTAGAAAATACACTTAATGAAGTTGCTCATGGAAGTATTTTACTATCATCAAGTGTAGAAAAATGTTTAGCAATACTATATAACCTGAAAGCACGTAGTTTCATTTTAACGAAAATGCAGTATTATATTGTTGAATATTTTTAAAACGTTCTAATTTTATTTTTAATTAATGTCAATAAACAACTGACTTACGCGTATAGAAGAAATACGCAACATTAATTATCAAAAGAAAAAAATGTTTACTTCAGCAGAATTTTAAAACTCAAATACCATTTCAATCTAATTACTTTCTACTAAAGATTAACAACAGAGTAAATTAATTACTTGTTAATTAATTGATTTACTAATTAAACTTATCTGTAAGACTTGAAAAGCTACCAAAATGCTTACACGAAACTTTATTGGGTATTGGCTACAGACAAATATATATTATCGACAAAAAAACTTTCTGGTTTTAAATGTGGGTACGGCAATGAGACTTTTTAATAAAAAAAAAACTGCTAGCTCAAAAAACTTGTCAACTACTTTGAAATGACGTCGATTGGCAATTTTAATAAGATGGCGGCCGAAAAGGTGTAACTTAAAATTTAAGCCAATCGGAACTTGGAAAGCTTTCAATCATCAAAGAAAAAGAGGCATAAATCAACGCTGTTTTTATATTAATATAATGGAAAGCTTTTTGTTTTTGACAATTGGGCTTTTTTAATATCAAACTTCTATCGGCCCCGTCGAGATAATCGGAAATTGATTATTTGGTTAGGACTCCATTTCGTCAAAAAAATGTTAACTTTTTGGGGAAAAATCTCCCTTGCGATTGCAAACTTTATACCTTAAATTCAAACAGGTTATATATATTACAGGAATTTAGTGCTTTATACACATACATAGCAGTCCACTGTTACTAAATTAATGTATACATAGCAGTATGTAGGAATACAAAAGATAGACCATTTTCACTCGACAGAAGGTGTACGCAATACATTATGCTAGAAATCAGGACAAAGAATTGACTCACTAGAGGATAATATGTTACATATAATTTAAAAAGAAAGCTGAAAAATTATTTGTAATCCAATATACACATTACTATATCATTATTTTACTAGTTGCACTTGATAAGATTCTGATTTCTGACCACCGCATTACCACTGCTAGTATTCATTATACCTTTTTCGCTCCAAACGTGGAGCATATGGATCTACAATTTGTGAAAATATTTTTTACATAAAAACAGTATACATGGATGTCTGGAATGTGAAGACACGCATTGACAGATTGTTTCACGAGTTCGGATTTCCAGTCAATTACTCAAACATAGTTAGATTTTTTAATAGCAGGAGCTATAAGAATTGAACCCGCATTTTTCGGCTTCAAAGATATTGAAGTGACTTTTTTAATTTTTAATTAACTTTTATTTTCACAAATTACGTTAATCTTTAATATAATGTTTACAAATGGGTAGAGTGGTAATTTATACTCATTGATTGATAACGAAAAATAACGACGAAGAATATAATATTTCTACAATATGTAAATACATGTTAATTCAACCACGAGTTTCAAACTTAAATCTGACAGATAAGAAATCAATCACGTTTGCCACTGCTCTAGAAAATAAATATGTTGATACAATGCAAACACGAAAGTGAAATTGGCACAAATAACGCTAATTATCAACTTATTAAGATTAAGCTAATTGCTGAATAAACTGAAGGCTTTTTTAATTGGGAAACGATTTTTACATAACTGCGCCGAGGGCAATAATTAAATAGTCTACCGTAGCGTTTCCCAAATAGTTAGTCGCAACTCCGCGCCGGCTACATAAGCAGAATTTCGGATCGCCTAATAACTCACAAAAACCTAAATCCAATAATAAAATTTTCCCCATTTTCTCGAAGTCACTATTAACAATATTACCACACACCTCATAAATAGTTTGCTATACAACATATAAAAACCGTATAGACTTTATCATATGTATTCATTCTACTTACACAACAGTATACTTTGTTTACCATACCCGCACCAAAAGTGGATTATTTCGAAATATATAAAAATGTCTTCTCTAGTACATACAGTTTTTTACAATAATTCGTTGTCAGACAAATGCATGCTCCATTGAATATATATCCGTACACTTTTAAATCTATATAACGATTATGTATGCGGTAAAAAATAATTTCAATGACAAAAGAGAAATATAAAAATAATTGGAAATAAAATTTGATAAACACTGGTCTCTAGAATGAATTGGAACACTAATTAAAGTAATTAATCCTTCCTTATTAAGTAAAATGATACATCTAGTATGCATACAGAATAGTATGTTTATTATAAATTAGCATGGCTATTAATGGGTGAATATTAATCTATATGATTAGTAAATGGTAATGTTTTTATTGGATAAGAAAATGCCACGCGAGCTTTCATGGTAAAATCTATAATGTTAAGTAATTTTCTTGCTACAAAGAAAACGAGCGTGTGCATTCAAGATAAAAACATGAAGTAAGTCTGAATTCCACACGTGTGATAAAATCTCTCATCATCATTTTTGTTTAGTAATAAATGTGTATTTACGTTCAAAGTTATTCAGCGTTTGAATATTATATCCTCACTATTCTGGGCATTAATTTTATGTGAGCCATTTGACACTCCACGCAAGTTTTACACAGCATTTTTATTAGTCTCAAGTAGTTAATCTTGTTTTATTTATGTGCTCTAAAGAAAACTATGTGAAACAACATTGTGGGTGTTATTTTGTAATAAAAATAAGTATACAAAACTCCCGCATCAACGCAGTTTATACGATTTTATTAAATATAAGCAGCCCTTAGTTTGCTTTTATGGGGAGAATAAATATGGAATAAGGTGTATTTAACTATACATAAGTAAACGATTTTTAAAAATAGTTTTATCTACATTCATTTCAAAGACATTGAAACACCTAAATCAATAAAACATTCAGACTTGTATCGATGGTTTAGTTCACAACATGTGAAGTATTAGTTTACGTCTAAAAATAAAATTTTTGGTTTATTTTGGTTTAAAAATATTCATTATGAAAACAACAGCAATATTAATATTTATGTTTATAATTCTGAACATAGTTGGCTTGAATATAGCAAACTAAAAATCTCACAAAAGTGTTCGTGATATCAAGTGGTTTAGTACAGCGCTTCCCAAATTGGGGGCCGCGACAATATTCAGTACAAATATTTTCCCACATAAAATATTTATATACACCGAGAAGAGGATGTAAGCGCATGCGCAAAAGTTTTTTTAGGGGGGGAATTAATTCTTTCCGATTTAGGGGGCCGTGACGTGAAAGTAATTGGAAGCACTGGTTTAGTACACAATTTTGCGTTAGGTCATATATAAAATAGTCTACGGTTATTTATGATTAGTGCATTTCTTACGCAGCACATAATATGTAAGTCATAAATTGAATAAACTTACTTAAAATGGTTGCTTAAGTCTTCAGAATATTATAAAAGTTACAACTGGGGGAAAGGGTGGACGATTTAACGGAGTGAAAAAGTAATTGCTGCTAATTTCCCAAATTGTATTTAAATTAAGGATTGAAAATATAAGAGATATTTAGCAATTACGCTTTTATGAGTTTTAATTTATGTAGTATATACCACGTTCGTTCGAAAAGTGAAGCTCATCGACCTATTTTTTTTTTTTTTATACCATGTTCGCTCCCAAAGTGGAGCATATGGATCCACACAGTGTGAAGAAATCCATTCCGAAAGTGGAGTATATAGATCTCCACAATGTGAAGACATCTTGACAGATTATTTATATCATATATAGATATATCATCGACCTATACAGTGCGAAAATATCCGACGTCTTGATTTATATTTTTTCACGATAATTGGTTCTCAAACAATTGCTCTACCTAGGCATGCATTTTCGGATTTTTTCAAATAATGTGTAAATCAAACTTGAATTTCTCGTATGCGAGGAGTGCACGCTTACTACTGCGTTACCGGGAAGACGATTAGATAAGAAGGGAAGTAATTAACTAATATGGTCTTACTTTTTAAATTCTAACTTATACAATACTTATATTAACTGTAGACTTATACTAATAGAAATGTTCCTCAGTGACCAACATATTAAGGTGCGCAATATGAAAATGAAGGTCACTGCTATAATTGCTGAATTTGTAAAATACAAAAATACAACCAGGATACCCAATGGGTTGAGTAAAAAATTAGACAAGACATTATTGAGGAGATGTGTAAACTCAATTTTTGAAGAAGACATCTTCACACCGTGTAGGTCTAAATGATCTATTTTCGGAGCGAACATGTTAAAAAAACTAATGGAAAAATCGTACTAAATTAAAATTATAATAAAAACCGATTTAAGGTGGTTTTTCGATGACTTTTCCAATTTTCACCACTGATGCATAAAAATATTACATAAGCCTAATGTAAATTGAATTCCACTGACTGCTGTCATGTTTATTGCAAACAAGTACTTTCATTTCCTTCGACTAAGTTTTCAGATCCGCCGTATCTTTTATTACCTAGATATCGTAATGAAATAAAATATATAAACCAAAAGCTCCCGTTTCGATACAAGTAATACGTATTGAGCTTTAAGCGGCGACAGTGTATGGGATATGTTGACGGTACACAGCCGAGGAGGTATCTATTCACAGCGAACTGTTCGCTGTTTGCCACAATGTATACGATTTCTTCAATAAAGTCAATGATGGCGTCTTTGAAAGTGGCCTGGCGAACGGCAGCGACTATCGACTTAGGGCATTATTGGGGTCATTAACTACGCCATAAAAGAGGCAACGATACTTTACAGGCGTAATAAACCGCGAGTAGAGAAGTCACTATACAACCATACTGCATTTTTTTCACTAAATTATTTACACTTAGTCGTTCATAGACTAGATGATTAATCAATTCAAAAATTTTGACACACTCAAACTGATTTTATTTTGTGCTAGTTTTTTTTTAATATAATTATTGGGGAATACGTATTTGGCGACGCATTGTTTTCGACCTATGCGTGGTCTAATCGAGAATTCTGTCACACTTGCCATTATTGGTCTGTTTTCCCTGATAACTACCTGTAAAACGGTGAACATCATTTTTTTTTATTCCACAGTGCAAAGATAATGTTAAAGAGAATTGCCTTGGTTATTGATATCTTCCACTTGAGTGCAAGTGAGTTTAGATGAACGCTGTTCTATACTTTTTTTAGAATAGAATCTGTAGAAAACTTTCATAATTTTTACTTTTATTTATAATTACTTGTACAATATCGTACCTAATGTTTTCTATGTTTTTATACATATATTGTCACTATTTTCTTAGTATCTATATTTACCTGATATATTATGTTGCAAATGCTTTAAGTGAACAATTTTAACTGTTATCAACCGGATCAATCAGATATATTAATTGAATTTTGTAATCCTAATATTAAAACTCAACAAAAACAACGAGTAACTTTACGCTGCGTGATCATATTTCGAACATGATTAGTAAAATATAAATACAATAATTTAAAAACTTATAGAAACATAATATAAGAAAAATTTATAAAAAAATTATCATTTAATTTGTATATTGTCTTGTCACATTTTCCAAAGACGTATATTTAATACTTATTATTCGTTCTTGTAACAATAGAATGATGCTAAATCGAAATTGAAATCAAATTGATTTCGCAAACAATACCTACCTTTCAATAAGATATATTACACTTGCAAAGGTTCTACGTCCGATCTGACGCTGATGAAGCACGTATCAGTCACTTGACATAATGAGAGAAGCTTTTACATCTTCATTACTGGCAGACAATCAATGCAATAGTAATACGCACGTACTTCGCACAAAGTCGAATCTCCTCGAAAGCCTCTTTTCGCTAGAGTGAACCGGAAAGGTGCGAATTTGCCGAGTCAGTTTTTCTTCGCTTAGCGAAAACGGCGTCCGATAAGTACGGTCCACTTTGAGATCAATTGAATAAAGAGTTTTATTCGAAACAACGGATATCGTCCGTAGAAATAGCATTAGAAGCCTTTTTCACATGGAAACTTAACGTATCATCATATAAATATACCAGTTTTATAATGAAATACACATCATTTTCAGGAGAAAAAATTTGTAGAATTTTGAATATTCACCATACTGTGATTGTTATTGACATTGTTAAATAATTGAATTATACTCTTTTAACAGCTTAACCCTTCGAGTAGTATGGACGTTTAAAGACATTCCTTCATTTTTTTTAATAAAATTTTATTATATCTTTTAATATAATAGATAGATCTATCAATGGTATGTAGAAGTCATAAAAATTATAAAATTCATTTTTAAACTATAAAAAGAACGTTGACATTGTGAAAAAAATGGGTAAAAAAAGAGTTGACAGCAGGATTGAAAAATTCACTTACGCTTTTTCGATAATTATTATGTTTTGTTAAGAACCAAAAGAATATTTATACTTCTGTTCATAGAAGCAAATATATAAGACATATCTGTTCAAATTTGATCTCAAGTGATAATTTTATTCCGAAATGGAGCGACCACATGTGGTAATGTTATACACATTCTCACCAATTTGGTATTACATCTTTTCAGTT
Source organism: Rhyacophila evoluta (assembly GCA_022683975.1). Lineage (NCBI taxonomy): Eukaryota > Metazoa > Arthropoda > Insecta > Trichoptera > Rhyacophilidae > Rhyacophila > Rhyacophila evoluta. The sequence goes on along the minus strand of JAGVSQ010001642.1, from coordinate 14,652 downwards.
TATTTTTCTATTATAGAAATAGAATAGTAATGTCCACAAATCGGCATATTCAATTTGATTGATTTTATGATATTCGTTGAATTGATAGCGGTGAAAGATTTGAGAGCTTAAAACATCTGTGCGTAAAAAAATAACTTATTAATGAAAGAGTTAACGGCGGCGATTTTTTTCCGCCGAATTTCAAATAAAAATTAAAATGATATACTACTATCCCTAATTAATATAAGATTCACAAATCATAACCCAGTTGTTTCTCATAGCAAAGAAACGTACGACGTAGAACTCACATATGAGTCGACAGCCAACAACCAGTGTTATATCAAGACTCATATACGAGTCCACGGGCATTTGACTGTTATCATCGTAGTAGTGTATAAAATTTAAACACTGTGAATGTGCTTATGACCAATCGATAGTTGTCGAGTAAATATTATAAGAATTTAAACGTCAAGAGTACATCGGAGGTAAGTTGATTTAACTTCGTAAGAGATTAGGAAACGAGCCAGACATATCACGTTGAGTCATACAGTAACTGTCTAAAATACGTGCTTCGAATGTTTTTGAAAAATTTCAACTCTGACTGCCTCTTATTTCTTCAGGATTTTTGCACCCAGGGAGACCATTGACTACTTTACATATGATGAGGAACTATAACAATGTATAGATGACAAGGAATCCTGGAGCGTGCGCGGTAACAAACATATGAAGCATACAAGGAAGGAGGGTATCGTGAAATAAATATTACGTCGCTTACATCAAAGTAATGCCACGTATACTAATCCAAAAGATGAAAAGAACTCTCTATAGTCAATATCACGAAACAAATTCTGTATTTTTTTAATGTCAACATAAAAAAAACATTTGTGTTTTTAATAGCAACATTTTGAAAAATATGGAATTCGATGTAATAATAATAATGAAAGAGAGTTTATTTCATGTTTTGTGAAATTTTCCTCGTGTGGTATACAAAGTATTGCTTTGTCATGAGCTATATACGTATATATCCTTAAAATAAATTATGTTAGACGTTATATTATAGAGAAGTATGATGCATAGGACACAAATCAGCTGTAAAATAAAACCTTTATGCCACATGCAATACTTAAAACGTAACCAACAACATTATTGCTTGTCCATGGCCGTTAAAATAAAAACGCAATAAAAAAATGTTAAAACTCGTACTTTAACTGTTCCAACTAACTTTATAAACTACGTGGTCTAACGTACAATTTACGATAAGGCACTGTTCATGGAAGAAGAGTGATTGATGTATATACAATTTGATACATTTCATACATCATTTTATTTAATTGAATTTATATTTTTTTACCATTGTGACTGATGACACAAAATCACAATTCCGTATCAAATGAAATTGGTTAAAAGTTACATCCTTAAGTGTTTTTTTATTAAAGTGATTATAGTATTGGAGTAAAGATTAATACACTACATTTCTGATATATTAACGTATTTGCTTCAATCCAATGAATAGCATATAATTAGTAAGCAGTCCTTTGAAATGATAACTTTTAAATCATCGAATGTTCAATAACCAACACTTTCTTAATGTATGTTTTTCATCCATCATTACTTGAATCTCTCCGTTCTCAGGCAACACACATAAAATAAATATTACGTTCACATTATTACCAATATATGCGTTCACATGATCAAATAAATATACTATAAACACAACCATATACTAATTTCTAAATATATCTATCTATATTAGGTTATGCGCTGAATTAAGGAGCTGCACGCAAACGTTTGATAAATCACAGTCTACTTTTTAATACTGCTAAGTATTTACCGAAAGCGGATGACTTATTTGGGAACATGTATGTTATTAACTCAGCTTAGTTTCTTTTCTGGATTATCACTAGTAAATATTTATAAAAGAAATGTATTCAAGGTGCTGGAGCACTATCAAAATTACTTTTATTTCATTAATATCTGTAATGCAATAAAAGTCGTTGGTAAATTAATCAAGAGTTCCTTATTAATATATACACAAAAAATAAAGATAAACTCAATCACAATATAAAATTCACTATAGAAGTCATAAGCAGTAAATATAAAAGATCGAGAATTCACCGAACATTTTCCTTTTTAAATAACTTCACGATTATCAATATTAATTATTAGCTTTACAGTTATAACTTAATAATAATAAGCACTCAAGAAAGCTGAATCTGTCCAACACTAAATTAAAAGCACTATATTTATTTCTTTCAGCAAATAAAAGCCAAGAAAAATAAAATAACACGTCCCATCAAGCATCGACAATTGTTACTATTTAATAATTTTAATATTTCCATGAAAATAAATAAATAATTGTATTGATTTATAAAGATTTATATTCCATTTGATTAAATATAATAGATTAACACTCTATGTGTCTATGTGATTTATATTGAGTTCATTCATTCGAGACACTTAAATGTACAGAGTAGCCAGTGCCAATGACATTTGCAATAGATAATTCACGTTCATAAAAATACAGTCTCGTCTAATATCGATAACTTGTAACACACGTGTATGAACAATTTATCACAGAACAACAATAAAGCAAACGTAATATGCAGTCGCGCCAGAGCTATCAAAAAGAATACGTGTCCACGAACTAAATAAACTGTATTTTTCACGTTTATGTCTTTATTATAGTTTACCAGGTTTCAAAGTATAAATACGCAGCATTTATTGATTTTAAATGCAATATGGCGCAACCGGATAGACGATGCAAATAACGCTTTCAGTTTCACAAAGAAGCGCCATTACAGTCGATATAAAGCTTTCAAAGCTTTGCTAAGCGATATTTTAACATCGTGCTTTTTAAAGTTTACTTCGAATAAGCACACTAATGGGTTTAATTAGCTCAAGTTATTTTTATTATCTACAATCAAAGACATTTCAAATTAACTCATTTGAAATGAGTGACTCGGTATAATATTCATATTATTTTCAATATAATTAACAACGAAACGTTTTAATGTTTTAAAATTCAGTAAATTGAGAACTTAAAAGTCTGAGCGCATACTGTACATAATAGGATATTCAACTGTAAACGATACTACAAATTATCTGGAAATTAGTACTGAATTTAAGCACAATAATTAATTAATACAGTGTTTTATAATTTTCGCTAAGAATTACTATTCTAAAAAATGAACGGTTAAAATATTACATCACGTTGGCTTTCTCAAACATTTAAAACTATAAACTTGGATTTAACATTTATATACATAGTAATGCGCGAGTCAAATTTTGCCTTTTAGCATCTTCAGGTAGAATGTAGGTAAGCAATGTATAAAAATACTCAGGTACTAATTTCAGCTTCTTTTTATTCTACAATTGATTATAGGGTATTTTATATACTTTTTTGTCAACATTTATTGTATATTCTGTTCTAGCTTATTGGTTGAAAAATAATTAAGTTTTCGAATAGACAGAGAAATTTCTATGAATATTAAAAAGCATCTTATACAATATTGATGGATTATATCTTGTCTACGACAAATAAAGGCAAAATAAACATCATTCATACAAATTAAATACATTGTATTAACACATTCGTAATATAACATCAAAATCAACATGATGATATGACATGTTAAATGTTACAAAGTTTGATAAGTTACATATTATATTATAAGTTGATTTTTAATTTTATATTGTATGCTTTGAATTTTTTTTATTGGTGTTTTATCATCGAAGAATATGCAAACATTTTGAATATTCGCCAAATTGTCGTCATAGGGTTGGTTTATCGAGTATCCAAGGTACATTGATTTGAAAAACAAAGCGTATTTTTAATTAATTAGATAGTTTATACAATATTATATACTGTAATTTTATGCTACCATAATACAGCAATCATATGGTTTTAAAAATATACCTCACATACGTTCATATATTGACGTTTATGTAGTTCAATTAAATACGTTTTTCATTTCCCGTACGTTAAACATTTGGTTTATTTGACAAGCTAATCCTATAAAGACGAAATACTATAAACAAAATAATAAATTAAAATAAATTTTAAATATATATTTCGACATATTATAATATCGTACATACTTAATAACCAAATGCATCAAATTTCGTTATTAATTTATATCATTGACAACATTAAACTACAACTAAATTTCACAATGGTTAAACAATTAACTATTTTAAATGCTGGCTCCATAAATTTCATTATACATCAGTCAACGAGCAGGCAATGATATTCTGTCAAAATACCCTTCATAAAATTATCTCATGTAAACAGTACAATACAAAATTAAATGTTAGTATAAAAAATAATTCTTACACATTCATTATCTATTTAAGCTTGTAAGTTTTCGCATATCAGCATAAAAGCTCCCCAAAGCACACACTGGAGTGTTCAAAGCCTCGGGTCAGGCAGGGGGGCATAGATAAGCGTCACTAATGGAAACTGTAAAAACTGCTGACCTAATCATCCGAAACTTTTTTTGTGTCTCCCGAGAACTACAACTGCAAATACAATTTAATCACATTTTCTATAATAGTTATTTTAATTAAGTGTAAACATCCAGAAAAAATGTATTTAAAAAAACCCTTTTCATAACATGTATCTTATTTAGAGATTATAAATATTTTCTATTATATTATGATTTTATTCATTTACAAATTTGAAACTCGAAAATTACGATTTTACAGTTATTATAATCGACGTTTCTCACAAATATTCTCACACTGTGAAATCGTCTTAAACAATCTTTTAGTTTTTTTAAATTAATACAAACGCCCAATTTAATATTACACTATTTTTTATTCCACTAAAAGTATTGTAATTTTTTTTTGTTAATTTCAAATTTTTAAACTAGCTTTCTGACAAATATCAATTTCAATTTATGACGTTATTGAGTTCAATGAGTGATATAGGGAATGTATTACGGTATTCTCAATATTATTTCAAATTGTAAAAATACATATGGAATGTTATTAGCGATCAAGCTTTTGGCTTTCACGTATTTTGGATGTTATATATTATCCTATATATACAGGGGAAAATGCAGAAAGTAAAAAAAATATCTTAACACAATTCATCAACGAAATTTATAATTCCTACAAAAATCCCATTTAGGATCGGTATAAGTAAACGATATTGTAATAAATCTACGAACCAGCTAAGTTTTAATACTGGTCGCAAGTATTTAATTAACTTCAATAAATCTAAGAATATTTATAATCTAAAATATCTTTTGTGGCATTAAAAAGATAGTATAAGAAATTTTGGTCGGTATTATAAAATCACAGGTTTAATGTCTAATAGTTTTGTAACAAACCTTAATAATTTTATCAAAACTAAGTACTACACGTGCTCCTGTAGAAGCCAAAATGAATTACTCCCATGGGTGACCCAAATGGTCCATAAATAGAGAGCTAACATCGGTGGGACACGGTACCCACGACGTGTTGTGTCAGCTCAAAATACCCCGGCCCGTCACGTTTTGAGGGATTTCGGGGGCACTAACTTTTCACTTTGCGTATGAAAATTTTCAAGAAGCGGCGGAAAAATAAACACAACCACATACATTGCAAGGCATTAATTGCTCATTTTGCAAACCAAATATTAACAAAGCCTTTGACCGTCGCAATTTGTTGGGTTGTTAACCCCCAGGCAAAAGGCGAATCGAGGGAGGCAGGGATGGAGAAGCCGGACTATTGTTGTACATGATGTCCTAAAACTACTAATTATACAATGTAAAACTACTATAAAAGAAATTATATACATTAAAATAATTTGATTAATTAAACTTTATTTTAAATAGTCACACTCATGACAAAGACTTAAATATCATTCATTGGTTTCAAGACTTATATAGTCTGTCTATGTAATGTATAGATAAATAAAACTATTAAGCTAATTTACATATTTAATTAAAATCATAATAAATACGTCGATCTGTTTGAGTGACTGACTCGTAAACGAAATTTTCGTGATGTGCGAGTAAGCTAGGGCTAATATTATTAAAATACGAGCGAGATGGTAAATAACGTCGCACGGACTTTGCTAGATTATAATATCACCTTCCACGAAACCAAAAGACATGGGCCCGATAACTTTAGAAATTTTATATTAGTCAGAAGATCAATGTACTTTCTATTAGTACTGATAAACTGATGTACAGTGGTATTTGATTATCACAACTAATAAAGAGTAAGTACGCATTTAGTTTGAAGAAGATTTGCTTACGAAAGTTACGGTGGTAGCTTTATAGAAAATGAGTTAATAAGAGGACGTACCATATGAACTCTAATGACATTTCAAGTCAAGATAAGACTTAAGAATAGTTTGAACTGTGCTGTAAATAACCGAATAACAGCATTATTCTCACCCATCCCTTCTTCAACTCAGAAGCTGTTATAAAAACTCTTCAATGTCAATTAACATAGAGTATTTGACAAAACTATGGAATATACTAAAACAAAATATGCAAGAAAATTATAAAGCAATGGGTAATCGTGGAGACGATACATAATATATATTAATATATTCTATAGTATAAGACTACTTTAAAGGTTCAAAGATATACACGGTACACAGAAACATTGGAAGAATGCTGAATTTTAAAAAAAAACTTATCTTAATACATTGTAAAAAGGGATCTTCAATTTTTTTGTATCACTATGTACAGCTTCTGTACAGCTATTGTTTATTCTTTGTGCTAAATTTAGCAATGGTAAAAACTATCTACAATTTCCAAGGATACAATACGCCCTGGTTTAACGGTTCCTCTATGACAACGGTGTGTTTTATATCTATCTAGTCCACCCACTCAAACAAACAATACTGTTTAAATCATATTGAATATAATGTATATTGTATTTTCACTGAGCTTTGAGCATTTCAAAGAGAATTCATGTATATATTTTCGATAAAAATATGTATAAAATAACTAATAGGAAGGACTTTTTGTCTAAAGGACTAATTTTCAATTATTATCAACGAATTTCCCACAATTATGTTTCGTATTCATTGATACATTTATCTGATTCGAATTTACAAAATAAAACTTATAGAGTCAATTGTAATCATCAAAAAATGTTCGACAGTTTTATTTCAATGACGTTATTCAATAATGTATTAAAATAACGGAACGAATATTTTTTTGATGGAATTGGTTTTAAACTTTTTATTTTATAAATTTTAATATGAAAGAGTTCTTTCAGCGAATTATTTACAAAGCATGAAATGTACTATATCAATTAAATTATTTTATTTAATTAATCATTCAATGTTATTAACGGATCACTTCATTGATATACAATAAATCTCCCATGTATAATAGCATTTAGTCAACTCACACACCATCTGTATACATCCAGTAAAAGATCTCTAAAAGCAAGACCCACATCACAAACAACCATACATATGGAAGTTCACAAAGTTCTAACATTCTTGACAATTATGATGAGTTTACAATTTTAAAATAATCTAACTATACAACTAGTAACAATTAGTTTCTTCGCCATGTGAATCTATACTCTGTGATGATTGTTTACTTTAGAAATTAAACATATGGAAGTATGAAGATTTATTTCGATTTTTCATTCATAATATTTTTAATCATCCAATTATTCAGACGATTGGGCATAGTGATCATACATTTTTCATTTTTTTAAATCTATAATATAAAGATAAGCAGCCATGAGATTCAAATCCATAATCTACCAACCTCAAAGTACACGTGTTTATCATTTGGCCAGCAATAAGACCACTTACTTACTGACATGTGTGCTAACTTTAAAAAATACTATTGTACTTAAAATAACATTAAGGCAAAAAATTGACATGAAGATAACTCAGTTAATAAACTTCAATGGTATATGGTAAAAAAGCGGTGGTTGTATTTTAAAATACCGTGATACTTAATATCGCTTTTACGAGGATTTGCGAAAATGACTATCAAAACAATGAGGTGTACAAAAGCGCAATATATTTTCAAGCGCCACGAATAAATAAACTTCAACGAATCGTATCACATTACTAAAAGCTTTCCAACAAAACCTTTACTTTCAGCAATACAAATTACATTGCATTACGTGAATACAATGAGATACTCTGTATGCGACCACACACCCTCCAGAAAGTTTCTCGCGATTGGTAAATGCACTAAAAAATTCAAAACGTTCCACCGAAAATACGCGGTAAATTGTTACGAAAAAGTTTGTTTTTCGCATTACATTTATAGTAATTGTTTGGAATGACTAATGATACCTGATATTTAGAAAGAAAATCTCAAACAAACATTAGCCATATGCATAGAGGGCCCCGGTGTGCTAGTTGTGCAGATTGTGCACTGCACAAGGACGTATAAATACTATGGGCGTCTTTTTGTAAGAAAAATTCAATGTTCAAATATGCTCAAGTCATAAATTCAGTAAGCAATTCAATTCCAGTATTTTTTGGTTTATGTTTAAATACAAAAATACACATTTAAAGAAAAAAATATTTAGTGAAAACGTAAGGAAGCATACTGCTTTTTGCACAAAGGCGTCTTCTACCCACGAAGCGGCAATGTATACATAATACAAAAATAAACTAACAATCTTTAATGCATCCATCATACACCGAGCTTTTAAATGAAAAATAACTTAATTAAATCAAAAGTTCAAGTCACATCAATTTTGGTGGGTTTTGTACTATTTGAAATAGTTCATAGCCACGTCGATCAGATAATCACATTTTTACTAATATGTACATGTTCAGAAGGTGGTAAAAATTAAAGATATACCCATCGAAAACAGGATTTATAATAAAAATTACTTTTTTTATGTAAATTAAATTGACGTGTGTAGTTTTTGTGAGATTCTTATGATTATCCACTTCCAATACAAAACTGTCGACTTACAACCGTTCATTGTAAGTGAACGTAACAATCGAGTCATAAATCGAGATTTATTGTTATCTGAATTAATTGATCATAAGTTTCTTTAATTTCTTTTATAAAATGTGTTTGGCCTATTTGATGAAATTTTTCAGGCAATTATACCGAGGTTACCAAATGGTCGAAACAGATGTCGCTAAGATAGCCAATCAATCAAGTGCCAAACAAAGTTAAAACCGTTTTCCAAAATTACATTTACATTCACATATTGTTACACCACACAATGGTATTATGTTTTATTGAATTTAAGTTGCGGGTTGCAACAAAACTTTCTCTAACATAAGGAAAAGCTCACATCTGTCTATGTATCTGTCATTCTGTCTGCCCCATGTTCTCCCATAAATCCATTTGGGGTCAGGAAGATTTGAACCCGCGCCTTTCAAAAGAGTATAAGTTTTTACTTATAATAATATATACAACTAGACAGTATTAATATAATACAAAAAACAGATTACATCGTACAATACACATGACACATTACAGTGAAAAAATATGGTTCAATAGTGAGTTATAATTTTTAGCATGTTCTTTTCGTGATTTGATTGTTGATTTCTTTTGTAGACATAATATTGAGATAGGCTGTGATTATACTTCGATATTCTTCATGATTTGTATCCAAAACTTTAAAACTATAATTGCTGCCTGTGATGAGTCACGCTATCGTTACATGTTCGATCCATGGATTGCGGATTTAAGCCGCGTAGTGAAATTTTATTTATTGTGATGTCGTTTTTATGTGGATTCAATACAGTAGGCTTGCAGTTTAAACAAAAGACTAACCTCTAATACTAGTAGTTATTTTCTTTTCATTCACAGCTGACTATTTTAAATATCAGTGGATTAAGTAATTGATAGGCTGGTAATCAATAATCATGAAAAGCAATATGGTAAATTATGAAACTGTGGAAATCAATACACTTTGTTTTTCGCTCGAATATACTGTGGCTTATTTTGACTTATTAGACGTTTAATTTTTGTTTAAAAAATAGTTTTTGTGTGAGTCAATGCACGCCATTTTAATATCTTACGAGACAGATAAAGCTTTCTGATGTATGTAGTATTATGATTTACTACGAAAGCTTATAAGCAACATCAACGAGAGTGAAATATCACGAGTTAAAAGGTCACATGTGACTAATTTCATAATAAATATTAGTTTTAAGAAAATTATAAAAAATAATATCGACTTTTTTATCTAAGATGTTCTACTAATTTATTTAAATTGACAAAAGCTTATGATTAAATATAAACAAAGGCTTGCAGATGAAGCTGTTGTATGTCAACATTACATTTTATTGTAGCATAAAATACAACAGTTATAAATTACGGTATCCATTGTGACGAATATATTTAACGCCATTAGAACAGGTAATGGCAATACGAGACAAAAAGTAGGGACTAATATCCAGGTAACGGATATCTATACAAAAATCTTATTATCGGATCCATACACTCTTGCAACATCCGTCCTTTATTAGCTGGATAGAAATATTTCGTAACGACCCCTTTAGAGCCAGCACTGTGCAGCTTCCCTCTCGACGTAGCTTACTTTTTACAACACAAAAGTCAAAGTCCTCTCATCAATCCAGAATAAGGACGCCACTGCACAGCGCTCCCAGTAGAAATAAAAGATTTTCAGGCTACGAGCATTGTACAATATCAAAATTCCCTTTTTGGTTAATGAGTTTCTTTAAATTACAATTTCAATCAAATATATTTTATACGACGTTAAAGCTGAATTTTATTCATGGAAAACATTATTCGTTATAATGACAGCTATGTGATTGTAATCGAGCTCAATTAATCATTATTAAGTTAGCCACAGGTATCAGGAATTTGTGCGTAACCCTGTATTAACTTCGTGCAAACCTGCATTAATTGTTAGGTTTAAGCTAATAAATTTAATTTATTCTATACATATAAATCTAACTCGAAACAGATTAGTCAAGGTTAAATAATCAAGTCGGTCACCGTCATTACAACCGCCATTAGAGGGGAAAATAAGAAACGAAAAAATTTTAATAATTTAAAAATGAAACGATTGAATTTTCAAAAGAGATTTCGGAATGGATATTCACTGCAAGATAATATATTTTTTTAGAAAGATAGATAGCATTTGTAAATTTTCTCGAAGCTCTTTTATAGTAAAATCTGTTCGAATTGACAGAAGATACGTAGTTAAAACTTAACTTGTGTAAATATTATATAAAAAAGACTTTTTAAAATTTTCGGATATGGTTAGCAAAATTCTCCAATTCACATTCATTATTAGTATCATGGCCATCTAAGCTAGCTTCACTTTCACGTATAATAAGTAAATATAGTCTCCGCAGCAGCGCAAATGTTGGCATGCCCGCCTAATTTTCGGGGAATGCGGGTTAGATTCCCAGATCTGATCGGATTTTTTTAAATTTAAAAATGAGGGACTGAATATCTATTTATTTATTGGGTTGAGCAATTGTCTGACAAAAAATTATCATGAAAAAATAATCTGTTAAGACGTCTGTACACTGCGGAGATTCATGTATTTCACTCTTGGAGTGGATATCTTCGTACTGTATAGATCTATATACTCCACTTTGGAAGTGAACATGGTACTGATTCCATTTATTAAATTGTGTAAAAAATATGACATTATGACATTGTGTAATTTAATCAAAAAAAAAAATCTATATCACCATACTTTTTTGAAAGAGTTAAAAATACAAAAGCTACCTCCGATCACTGGAATATATCCCCTACCCCACTCCACACTCTCCGCAGCTAATCCTGTCCCACTTACAAAGCAGAAAGTGCCCGGCCGCACTGGGAGCTCCGTGGTCTGACTGATCTGCGGAAAACTACCCGGCCCTTCGCCCGGGATTCGAACTCGATACCGCCGCAAAGCCAGTCCCTCGGGGATCCGAGACAGACGACCGGCGTCGAACTTGCGCCGTGCATTTTTCACAATACGTGTAATACGTGTTTCGTGTGCCGCTGGTCGCTCAAAACGTGTTGAGAACCGTTGGTTGTAATACCGTGCTCAATTTGTAAATACAATATAGTATATTTTTCAATTAAATAAAACAGTTTTTCCAATATTTAACGAAATTAAAAATACAATAAAGCAATACAAGGGTACAATTTTATATTTACACTTTATCTATAATTTTCTTAATTACTCTTTTGAACAATGTCAGCGGTTTCAGCGAAGATAATATTCAAACACTTTTATATATTAGGACACATTCGAGTACGAAATTTATAGGTGATAACTATCAGATCGGGGCGATCCACTACTAGATGAAGGTAATCGTTAGCTCGTTCCAATTTTCTCAGTTTGAAATGTTCATTGCAGCGTATTTGCTTTCGTTAATTCAACGAATACGAAAGTGCCCCCATGGCCATTCTATATCAATGGATGACAGTATTTTTCCAGTTTTTTGAGAAATTTTTCGGCCTATTATCATTGTAGTTGTTTGGCGACTTCTATCATGCAACTTTTGTATTGATTGTTTTCTATATAGTTCTTTCATATCATACTCAACACGCGCAACACATTGTGTGACTCTTAAAGCGCGTAACTAATTTTAGTTAGTGATTAATAAATAAATCACACACTGAAATCTCGAAGGCAATTTGAATAAAGATTTTCAAACAAATATTATATAATGAATCGATTAATAATATAACAATCGTATTTGAAAATGACAAAATCGTAAGCACGTCTTATAATTATAAATAATAAATATAACTTATTTAACGTACGTCATAGATAACATTTAGAAGTGACTCATTGACACAATGTTGAATTTTTTAAAACTTATTACATTAAAAGTCTTATCGCTGGTATTACAACTTTGCGACGTCAACCGGCAGACAAGTCAGTCCTTTAATTCCGCAGATTCTTTCATCTTGTTTTATATCATTGTAACACTGTAAACTTCCTGAATAATTTAGTAATAATGTTGCTATATTTCACGGTTACAGTGTGACGTGACACTACGCCAGATTATTCACGAGCCGTTTTTAAAGGGAACCCCCCAAAGTGGAGTAAGTACATCAGCAAGTCACTTTGGAAAGTTCAGTTCGAAGCTCAAATGAGATGACCTAAATTGCCTCAACTTTGATTAATGAGAAGAAAACACTGTTTGTCATATTTCAAAGAATATTCAAGAGAAGGGGCTAAAACAGAGTTATTGATTGATTTACCCAAATGCTGAGTACAATAATATTAGATTATATTATACATTGGAATACTCTACGACATTAATAAAACACAGATGTGGAGAATAAGAAACAGCAAATAACTATAGGCGAAACATTTCGATGGCCATACGTTGACAATACGTATCATACATTTGTTAAATCATTAAGTAAGACCAAAAAAGACATTAAAGAAAATAAAGCGTTTTTCATTTTTATTAATTTCCCAATGTTTTTTGGTCCTCCTAAACAATTTGCCAAATGTATGATACGTGTAGTCAACTTATAGCCATGAATTTTTTAAATGCGCATATAAAATTTTTATCAACAAATTCGATCTTCCTTCTATTTAAGGCATTTTACAGCGAAGTCTCTTCTAAAAAAGACTCGCTAATAATAGGGTTTAGATAGAATAGGAAGCATGAGTATACTGGTGGAAGCTTATCGAAGTCTCGGGAAGCTACTCCTGGGACACATCTGGATCTTTGAAGAGCGCCACAGTATACACCCGTATGTCCGACATGGAGATGTGGAGATTTATTGAAGAAAAATCAATTTTATTTTATTGAAACTAAATATTTAAAGAATACTATCTATTATATATAGCAATTAACTTATATTAATGGAATCGACATTTATTTGGTATTTGTCCACTTAAGATCGATTATAAGGTCGTACTAAATTATACCCAATATACGTTTTTTCAGTAGCTATTTTCATTCTAACACCATCATCAAAACTGTAATTATAAACGCTTTTCGTTGACTAAAATGCGTTAAATATCTAATCTAGCGTTCTCCAATATTTTCTGTAATACACTTACGAGATGCTAAAATTTATACGAAACACTTCGAAATAAGCAAAAGTTTTATGAGCATGCTACAAACAAAAGTCGTAGGGAGTTGTGAATCCCGCTGGTGCGGCAAATAGGCAACATGCCCAGTACTATACCTGATATATTTGTATCGCGGACATCAAAAAATATCACATGTGTCAAATACTTCATTTTTACAACAGCAAAAGAAACTGAACAACAATACGGCACGTGCCTGACAAAATATGATTGAATTTTATTGTAGTATGCACATCACTAATTGGATACAAAACGTCATAAATCAAACATAGTTACGAACTTTAAAAAAGCAGACTTAAAAAATAAAAGCTTATAAAAATAATCACGGTGGCCGCGCGGGTAACGATCCTCGAATCCTAACCCTGGGCTGAATGCTTGACGGATTGAGGAATTGGTTGACAATTAATTATTGTGAAAAAATATTTAAATAATTAAGATTCTACATTTGAGGCATTTCACAGCGATGTATCTTCTTAATAAGATTCGAAATTATACATAAATTATATTAGGCGAAAATTTTTACGGTCCACTTTCGGAGCAAGCGTGTAAAATAAGGTCCATCAAAACGTTGCATAATATTGGATTAATTGTTTTTATTGATCAAATATAATTAAAAAGAACGATTTACTAATTAAAAGTATATGAAAATTATATCCCTAGAAATTATAAAAAAAAAAAAAAAAACTTTGTTGTGTA
>JAGVSQ010001641.1:0-28118 GCA_022683975.1 Rhyacophila evoluta | reverse complement strand
AGTGATAATTATATAAGCTGTAACAATAATATAATACTGAGATATTGATAAATTGATTTCGCGTAGAATTTTTAGTAAACTAAACAAAAAAATATCGAAATATTTAAAGTATTTTGGTAAATGTGTTTATTTTCGCAAGCGTTAGGCGCATATACAAATAATTTCTTCTTAATTTTTTTTATTTAGAATTAAAATTGCAATCACTAAATATCTATGTTACTAATGTAAATTTATTAGTTAGTGACTTTTCACTCTACAATGACTACATTATAATAGTGTATGAAGTAGGTGACGCAACAAAAAGATTTAGAAACACAGTATTCGAGAATAAATTATTAATTATGAACGTTGACACTCAGAGTAGTTGACTTGGCACCCTGGCCCTTCTTAGATAATTTAACCAAACTGGTGCAGCATGCATTTGATAATCAAGTCGCAATGCATCTCAGTAGTCGTCAACCATGATATACAGGCCAAACGGTGACATATACGAAATTAGTTTATTTTATAACTAAGCTAATATTACATTTCGCATTTATGCTGACAATGGTAAATATTATTTTAAAAAATCTTTTCAACTACGAAGGTCTTTTTGCTTGAATATGTATTGTATTTAATCCGTCGTTTTGAATTTATTTTGTAAAAACAGGAAAACACCACATTTTAGGTTACTTTTTATCTATATAACTGACTAAGCTCACCTCGGTAGAGTGGGGAAACTTAGAATAATCATGTTGGACCATATCTGAAGCGATTAAAAAAATAAAACCTTTAGCCGCAATTAATATCCGTTTTTGTATAATATAGCACAACAGTTTTTAATGGATTTTTTAAAAATCCAACAACAGATGGGAATTTGAGCCCGCATTCCCCGAATTGCTAGGATCTAGGGTTGATAGAATCTTAAAATATAGGACTAGATGCCCATTGGGTTGAGTAATTGTCTGACAAAAAATTCTCGTGAAAAATAATCTGTCAAGAGGTCTTCACATTGCAGAGATCCAAATACTCCACTTTCGGAGTGGATTATTCTCTCTGTGTGGATCCATATGCTCCAATTTGGGAGCGAATATGGTATAAATAAGTATTTAATATTTTCAGATCTCACTTTTCTTGAATATTTTTACTTTTGTTCAGAATTTTATGATTTCTCGTTTTTTTAGCTCTCGTGCTATCTTAAATATTCAAATTTCGTACCTCCTCCATAATCTCGTGGTTTCTTGTTTATTTTTTCTTGATATTTTAATAATTTATACTTTAGTCAGGCAATTTGTGGTGATGCAATTTGGAGGTCCTTTCCGAACGCGCGCCTGGTGGGGCAATGATGGGTAAATCCGTCACTATGCTCATTACACATTTATCTATAAAAATCTGTGCCATAAGACTGTTGCTTGAGCAAGGAAATGAAAGCAAACGAAGAATGATGAATTGAAAGAAACGTATACCTCCCGAAGTAGATACACTGTTGAGTAATGAATGCAGATAAATTATATTTTTCCTTTGTCATAAAAGAATATTTATATAACTCTACAAAATTTGTTTGGCGAGACATACCTATAACATTATTAATAGTCAATAATAATTATAAATTAGTTGAGTAAAATATAGATAAATATACTCCAATAACTAAGTCGTTCTTGAATCATTGAAACCCCTTTTTTATATGGCAATAAAAAGTTACCACCAAAAAGCCATTACACAATAAATCAAGTACTTCAACATGGATCAAAAAGTTTTTTTTCTCTTTACATACGAATTCTTCTGGGAGTGCAATATCTTCAGTTAAATTACATATAATAAAATAATAATGAGTAATAAATTTTATCTAAGCCGAGTATTGGGTTAGATTCCGAAGGTTTATCCTCTCTGACCTAAAATGCGTTTGCTGTCAAAACATAACGTTGGAAGTGATTCGTCTGGTGGTTAATTCGTCATCTTCTTCAGACCGAAGCAGCAAGAGTAATATGAACGCGTAGTATAACCGCAAAGTGACCCAATAATGTGATTTCATACACCCTTTTTATGCCAATAATTATAACAGTGTGTACACAAACAAAATGTAAACAATATGTATGGAGTTAATTTACCAAAGCACGCAAACACTCCTTCAAATTCAAATTAATATAACAAGCAGCTTCACTCATGGTCTAAACACATTTTTGATACGATTTTATTCAACTATAAGTATCTCTATCACACATAGAATGCACAAGACTCACATAAAATGAACTACGTACATTTCCTGAACATTTTACACGAGTGGATTTGACTGATTTGCAAGTTAATTCATCGGTACGGAGATAACCAACTAGAATTCATATGACCAGACCATCTAGTTATTAGTCAACCACGGTGGTCTTGCCTTCTAGTCTTGTCAGTTTGGTCTTCAAACATTCAGTCAAATCCTTTAGAATTGGTTCCAACTGAGTAAAACTGTGTATCTATAACAAATGTTACATCTTATTCGGTTAATCGTTATTAATATCACACATTCATATCAATTTTTCTCATTTTTAATGTTTCTTTTTTTCTTTTTTTACAGTCGTGTAATACTACATTATGCAATTGCAAAGGCTTAAAAGGAGTTCAGGGAACCATGGGGATTCCCGGAATGCATGGGATACAGGGCCCATATGGTGATACAGGTCCCGAAGGTCCTACAGGAAACCTCGGAGACGTTGGAGACACTGGAGAGTATGGAGGCGTAGGAGAAAAAGGCTATCGAGTAAGTGATATTAAATACTATTTTTATGTATTAAATATATAATACTTAAATATTGTTATTGTATAAGTTTCCAATGCTAGAATTGTGAACAACAAATATTTTAGACCCTCTGAAGTTTCAAAAACTAGGAAGAAATTTTTTGACTTGTTGCAAAATAGCATTCAATTTAAAAATCTTTACAATCCAAAACTGAAGAAAGAGGGTCTGGATGATTCACAGATCTGGGTATTAAAAGGATTAATCAAGTGAGTCCAACAAGACACAGAATTAGACGGATTGTTCAACACTAGAGAGTGTGATCTGGAATTCTCGAGAAATTTGAAATATTTTGGTTTTTTTCTCGAGAAATTGTTTAAAGGAATCTCGAAAATTTCAAATAGTTTAGTTCCGTATCATTTCAGCATTTAATTTAAAATGAACAAAAAAAGAATTTGCAATATTCCTACTAGTTTTTGAAAATTCTCGACTTTCTCGAGATTTCTCGACAAAATGAAGTAAATAAATTTCTCGACATTTATGCTAAAATAAATGCTAAAAAAAGATTTCTCAATCTCAAGAATTTAAAAAAGTCAAAATTTCACAATCATTGGTTAAAACCAACGCAAATTAGATGCGCAAAGCAGTTATAATAAAACTATTATGCATTATGATATCTAACCAAATTTAAATTCGTACCAACCACAATCTAGGCTGATCACATCGCTATTTAAATAAATTAAGTTTCAGCAGGATGTCTTCGATTACAACCGATTATTAGTATTAAAATATCCAGACACGTTACTTCATCATTCTTGTAACTAAATTAAGGCTCTAGCATCATAACTCATAATCTCCAGTATGGGACATTATTTAAGGTTATGAGTTATGATACTAGAAACGGTTCATTTATATACATTTATGATAGGTCTGCATGGGATTTTTTTTCAGTTGTCTAATAATAATAATAAAATTCGTTACTAATAATAACCATGGTTTATTAATTTGCAACTTTAATCAACAAATATTTTTTATACAGGGAGAAAATGGCATGATGGGTTTCCGAGGCAACAACGGAAGACCGGTGAGTATTTTTTTTTAATATACTTCACGTTCAGGACGAACACGACTTAAAAAAATTAAGTTTTGCAAAATGGGAGCCATTGATGAGCAATTTATTTTACTGTTTTAACAAATTATCTCCGCATTCTATTATATTTTGTATTATTTAATGTGGTTAATAATTATTATCCTTTTAATAAGTCATTCTATTAAAATAATTTATCCGATATCATTAAATAATCATACTGATGTATTAAACGATTTTGATATATTAATGGAATGATTATTTTCACACAAAACTAAGTGTAAATGAGCCCGTTTTTCATGCAGGGTTTACCTGGTACTGAAGGAGACCGAGGAAATATGGCTCTTGATGGCTGCAATGGTAACAGCGGCTCAGCAGGATTCCCCGGGCACCCGGGTAGAATAGGATCCAGAGGAAATCCAGGAGAGCAAGGTCCCCAAGGACCTAGAGGTACTTCAGGAGATGGAGGTGTAAACAGTGATGCCACCAAAGGAAGTATGGGAATGCCTGCACCTGGTGGATCCCCGGGACCTCCAGGAAGACGTGGACGTCAAGGTGCTTATGGATTACATGGACTGCCCGGAGACCAGGTAAATAAATATTTCTAATATCAGACAAATATTTAATATGAATATTTCTTTCTTTCTGAATTTGATTGTGTTTAAGAAAAATAATTAAATATTTCTTATTAGTTGTAATTAAGCAGAACACCTCCAAGCCATAAATTGTCTTTATTTCATATTGAAAACATCAATACTTTAACGACGAAGGTATCCAATCAGAAATGTATACCCAGAAGAAGTAATCACAGTTTATTTCTAACCCCCACATTAAGAATTTATAAAAAAATAATACCTACAAAACGTCCGTTTGGCTTGAATGTTTGAATATGAGGTTACTTAATTATATAAAAAAAATCTACTATACCTATTCTAAGTTATAATAATTATCATAATGCCGCAATTAATGTCATATTGAGTAGATAAAACACAAAATTTAGGCTTCATACACATCAAGAGTATGTATTTGAAATGTTTTCACATTGGCGTAAAATAATCAAAGAGACGCTTTTCCTGTTTTTTTATTTCCACAGTCGATGTGTGGAAATCACGAAATAATTGACTGGTTTTTAAAGTCATTATACATTCCTTGACTTTTTTCCTTTCAAAAACTACGAGGCGTTGCAACATGTACTATTTTTAAATTTTGTTTCTGTCATGAACTACTCAAAATGATGATCAAACATTGTTTATAATGAAACCTACATAAATAAAAAACCGAAAACATCAGCTGTTTTTTTATTCCTAAATAACCTGCCAGTAGTCATGCCAATGCGGGGATCGATGGTGATGTTTAACGAGATTGCCTCAGGTATTGATATCTTTTACCTGTGTGAGAGTGAGCTGTGATGGATGCTGTTGTGTACATTTGTAAAATAGGATCTGTCTAATATACTTGATAGATTGTTTCTTTTTCCTTTGCTATAAGTTTTAAATTTTCTCTTAATTCTTTCTTTTATTTACTGTTATTTTTACAATTTTGCTTTTGTTTTTTTATTTATATTATATTGTATATTCTCTTTTTCGTTTATTTTGAAAACTTATGTCAATATTTTTGCTATTGTTGTATTTATGTCGTGCTTCAAATGTATTGGACTAATAATTAATAATACTGCAATATGTGGAAAATAAAAAAACAAATAATTCTTCGAAAGAACTTTTAAAACCAATTTCGGATTTAATTATTTAAGAAATAGTTATCGCAATGGAAATTGAAAATTTATTGCGTGTAAAGATTAATTATTGTAATTAATAACCAGAGTTCACGTTCAGACGTTCTTACTGTTCTCACAATTGAGTGAGAAACTAGAAATTGAAATTGGGCATCAACGTGATATTGGTTCTTTACCTTGTTGTTAGGTTCCATAAACATCTACATTTTTTCCCAATTCATTAGAACACAACTATTGTGTCATACCATTAAATGGATTTTTTTTTCTGTTTCTGTTGTTTTATTTAGGGATTCCAAGGTAAATTGGGAGAGATAGGTCTTCGAGGGGCACCAGGTGATGATATAATCGGAAACCAGGGTGAAAAGGGAGATAGCGGTCCATATGGTGACATCGGACCTCCAGGCGAGATCATCTACGCGAATCCCTTCGCAGATGTTACAATTTCACTCGCCAAAGGAGTAAAAGGAGACCGAGGTTATCGCGGGGACGGAGGAGTGAAGGGCATCAAGGGAGAAGTGGGATCACACGGTCTAATGGTAAGTGAATATCGAAGACTGTGATTTTTTGGGACCTTTGTTGAGCATATATCATACATATTTCAAAGTATAAATTATAAAAAAAAACATCGACTGAAAATATACGAAATGAACATTAGATTATGAAAAATACTACCAGTATTAGAAGAGGAAAAATGTTTACTGAACTAAAATTATAGGGACAAACTGGAAGACGTGGTGATAAAGGGAAGAACGGAGAACAAGGAATCGATGGTTCACAGGGCAAACAAGGCAAAATCGGCCCTCGAGGTGAATCTGGTGAAAAGGGAATGAAAGGAGCACCAGGTTATGCAGGTGAAGATGGATCTAATGGCGCCATAGGTGCGATTGGAGAAGAAGGTCAACCCGGTCCCCAAGGAAGACAAGGAGCTATAGGTGAACCAGGGGGCTATGATCCAACCCTGAACGAAGAAGGACAAACAGGAAATGCCGGAATACAAGGTCCTATTGGATACCCTGGTGAAAAGGGCTATGCCGGACTCGATGGACCCACAGGTTTAGTTGGTACGATTGGACCTCCTGGTCCTCCCGGGCCAGCTGGAGTAACAGGACATCCAGGAAGTAAAGGCATGTCATTCAAAGGAGAGAGAGGTACTGATGGCTTACCAGGTCCGGAAGGACAACAAGGGCCAGATGGATGGGCAGGACAGAACGGAACAACCGGTCCAAAGGGTTTTCCAGGCCGTGACGTCATCGGACCAGACGGCCCTGATGGTATGTCTGGTATAAACGGTCAATTAGGTCAAATGGGTATTCGAGGAGATGACGGTTTTCAAGGGGAGAAGGGACAGCCTGGACACGGATACAATGTGATGGGACCAGCAGGTAACGATGGTATTCGTGGTCCACCTGGTGATGAAGGACCTCCCGGAACCAATGGGCCACCTGGCTACAATGGCCCTAAAGGAGAAAGAGGAGAAAACTGTCCGATTTGCCGATCAGGTAATTATCACATCTTTATTTTCAACATTAATTAATTAACTTGAATATTGCCCCGTTGATTACAACTAGCAACACTTTAAAAAAATTTAACTCTACATATTATACACTTCTAACTTTAAAAAATCTTCATCACCTATGGGATTCTAATCAGCAACTAACCGGGGGGGGGAACATTGCGAATTGTTGAAATCAATTTACACATGCAAGGTATAGATTTAAATACAATAATTAAAACTAGATTGACTAATGGATTTTTTTAATTAGACGACATTTGATTTATAATATGTATAAAATTCTCATTATTTTGCGACTGATATCATAATAGGCGTTTCGAGTTCCCAAATTAGCTTCACTGTAAGATTTGGGCATTGTGTTGACTGTCATGTCATTCGACCCAATTGTCGAACGGTTGTCGCGCCCAAGGTGCAATGCACGATTCGCCCGCACGGATGATGCGTCTCTGTCGGCGAGTTGCGCTATGAGATTAATGTCACAAGCGATACAAGTCATCTGCTGCAATCGGGAAACGTTTCCTTCGTCCGCTCTGGCCGGATGTCCGGCAGAGACTGCACTGCGTGGGTGCGATAAAAAGTACTCACGACACGGGGCTAGATACAAACGCAACACTTCTATGTCTTGTGATCATTTATCGTTAGAAGCTTAAAACCATCATCAGCGTCTATGTTTGAATCTATCGCTTAATTATTTGCAAATATTGGCAATCGTACGATTCGTCCACTCTGGCCTAACTGCTCTTTTCTATCATGATACCTTTTTGTTTTTTTGTTTGGTTCGTCAACGGTGAAAGTGGAGTGTATGGTTCTATATTCACAATATGAAGACTTATTTTGATTGAGTAACCAATAACTCAATGCACTAGGCATGCAGTCATGTATAACGCACCATTACCAATTTGGTTACCGATGCCATTTAGTGGCATTTAAATTCAAAGTGTTTTGTATTTGTAACCTTTTGTATTATGGATCGTTATTTGCGATCGGCTTTTTTTGCCAGAAACAAATATTATCTTTAATCTCTCTGACACCCCACTTGGAAAATAAAATTATAATTTATATATTACATCACATCAGTTTCGAAAGCAAAATATATTAATTTCTATATATATATATAGTCTCTTTTGGATACTATTGCACTATTTATGCATATCATACAACCTGATACATACAATTGAAAACACATCCAATTCAACGTTAACGTCGAATCATATGTAAAACTGTATCTTCATCGACTTTAATTTGATAAAATAAGCGTAATGTCCACGGTTATTTAAGGTTTACCCGGGCCTAAGGGAGTTCCTGGGGAAGGTGGACGCGACGGTTTTCCAGGAGCCCCTGGATATCCGGGGCGTATAGGACCGGCCGGTCCTAAAGGACTTCCAGGCACATCGGGAAGACAAGGAACTCCTGGACCTAAAGGAGTCAAAGGTCCCCTCGGAGAGATGGGACTTCCCGGTAAGGCCGGACGACCAGGACAGGTTGAAATGCCTCCCGAAGCACAAACGAAACCCGAACCTGGAGATGCTGGAGCTATAGGTACAAACATACATATATGTATAGATATTTTTTTTTATTAATAATCAAATTATCTTAATAATTTTAAATTGTAAGGAAATATAGGATCTTACTTTCATTATGTAACGCTTGCAATTTGTTTTGGGATTGTTCCCATAAATCGATTGATAACCTATCTCTAGATCAGTGGTTCTCAAAATTCTCTGTACCGACTTCCAGAAGTCCGTGGCAACTCAAAATTAATTTGGGAGTCCGCAGACAACGTCGAGGGTTCCGCGAAAGGTTTAAATGCTCGAACTAAAAAAAATAAGCTTGATTCATTTTTTTAACATCTAAAGATTATAATTTATTGGAGTCCGTGGATTATTATTATTTAGTTTAAATAGTTTGGGAATCACTGCTCTAGATGGTTTGACAACTAGGCATTTTAATAAAATGAAAAATCGTCCACTCTAGTGCATGGCATCTCAAGTCTTAAAAAACTATTTCTGGTACATTCCTGACCCTTTGAAAGTCACTTCACGTTTATGACACCACAGTATACACCCGCATGACGGGTGTGGAGATAAAATAATGTTCAATATAGAATATGTTATATTTATATAACAATTTTGATGAGAAGTGTTTTTAATCTTTATTATAATATTTTCATTTAAGCTTTTAAGACAAACTATGAAAAGACTATAACGGAAATGATTCTTGAAAAAAATATTTAGTCCCATCAAAATAAGTAATTTTTTTTTATACGTTTTATGACTCAATAGCATTTAACCTGTGAAGCTTTACTAAATATTCCATATTTTTAGGATTCACTGGAGCTCCCGGTATGCAAGGAGAAATTGGTCCTCCAGGTCTTAGTGGCCCTGTAGGGCGTCAAGGATTCAAGGGTAGTGTGGGAGAGCAAGGTTATTCAGGACAACCTGGACGTAATGGGACTCACGGTCTTGATGGTGCGGCAGGAGCGCCTGGCCAAGATGCCTATGGCCCTAAGGAGTTCCTCAGAGGCAACCGAGGATATAAAGGAATGAAGTAAGTAATAATTTGTTTTATAAATACACTATAGCGGTGGTTTCCGTATATACCACTATTGAAACATATTTTTCAGCTAGATTCGCTGAGTAGATGAATGTCTTTTAAGAATCGGGGTACTTATTATATTATTAATCGAAGTTGTTTGGTTATGATTAAACATTCCCACAACTGGAGGTAATATCTATTATATCAATGGTGAAATGATGATTATAGAGCCATCATTTTCCTATGTCAACCCAGAATAGCTTGACCGCTTAAAAGTTTGAATTACATATTGAATCATTTATCATTTCTAGGGGAGGCTTTGGTGATGTTGGAGAGAATGGGGAACAAGGAGAAAGAGGAGACTCTGATGCGCGTTTAAATGATGACTTCCGTGGCCAAAGAGGAGATAAAGGATTAAATGGCCAACCTGGTAAACTTTTTTTGAAACTTATTTACCTATTGATGTTTTTCCTACTTATAACATTTAATTGGTTTATTCAACTTTTAATTATTTGCCCTCTTGCCCGCTATGAAGTATTTGACTATTTGGTAAAATTCATTTTCTTTCTTCAAAAGCAGTGACATAGCCACACAGTGATATATGAATGTTCACATTTATAGGTATCCGTGGAGCACAAGGAGTGCATGGTGTCGTTGGAGACCAAGGCTTACCCGGTCATAAAGGACGGAAAGGGCTAAGAGGATCATCTACCAAAGGTGCTATAGGAGCTAAAGGAACTATCGGAATGCTCGGCGAGGAAGGTCTTAGTGGAAAATCCGGATTGGCAGGCAGACAAGGAGAAAAGGGTCTCAACGCATTCGCTGGTCAAAAAGGAGATCGAGGAGATGCTGCTACAGCTGTGGTTTATGGATTTGAAGGGCGAACTGGAGCCAAGGGTATTTTTGGTGATATGGGTGATGAAGGTGAACGCGGAGGAAATGGAAGAACTGGACTATATGGACAGAAAGGAAAGAAAGGAGATATGGGGCTTGATGGGCCTGAAGGCCCTCGGGGTCAACAGGTATTGTCAAAACAGACATTCTTTTTTGCACTGAGAATTTTTGCTACCAAAATCCAAAAGCTTTTAATTGATGCAATCTTAGGTAATGATGTAGTTTAAGATCTCTCTAATACGGAGACGTTTCTTTCTTTTTGTCATTGAGACAGAAATAATAATAGCGTTATCGCTTTCAAACACTTACTTGCCAGATGCCTTCTTCTTCACAATTTTTTCCCTGCTTACTGCTTTTCTATATCTGAGATACATTAGATATTAGCTAATTAAAAATGAATGGTTTGCCTATCCACTAGGATCAAATAAAATTTACAACATTCGACACAGCACAATATTTTTACTTTCAGGGTCCCAAAGGAGTTCACGGTGATATATTAGCTGGAGCTCCTGGTTCTTATGGATTATCGGGAGAACCTGGTCAAAATGGTGCTCAAGGAGAAAGGGGTCCCTCCGGATCACCTGGTGAAGATGGTAATACCGGAGCTCAAGGTCTTAAAGGTGAAATTGGAATTCAAGGACGACGTGGCATGGAAGGAAATCCAGGACCTCCGGGTTATATGGGATACCATGGAATTGATGGTAAAAATGGCCTTGCCGGAGAACAAGGGGACAGGGGAGAAATGGGTGAATTTGGAGAAGTGGGTCTTCCAGGAAACAAAGGAAGCCGAGGTCCAAAAGGTTTCAAAGGAGCACTTGGTGATATGGGACCTATGGGACCTATTGGTTACTCAGGACTTCCAGGAAAAAAGGGTGTTTCAGGAGATACTGGATACCGAGGGCTTCAAGGGCAGAGAGGTGAATCATCTTTCAGTGGAATGCAAGGAGATAGAGGTGATAAGGGTATTGATGGAGCTGTTGGCATAGATGGTGCACCTGGATTGGTTGGTGAAAGAGGAGAATCTGGTGAAAACGGATTAAGTATTGATGGATTAGAAGGACAGAAAGGAATGGCAGGAGATAGAGGCTTCGATGGCAAACCTGGTTTAATGGGAGAAAAAGGTAATTATGGGGCAACAGGTTTGCCAGGCTTGCAAGGTATCCGGGGTGATAATGGATCCCGTGGGGCTCCAGGAGTAGATGGACATGCCGGATATCCTGGATTGAAAGGCGAAAGAGGATTAATAGGTCCCCAAGGTTTTCAAGGCGAAAAAGGATCATATGGCATGGAAGGCGAACCAGGCATAGTAGGTATTCCAGGAATGCCTGGTGATATTGGTATCCAGGGAAGCCCTGGTCGTTTAGGTAGACAAGGACCTAAAGGTCTACAAGGTGAACGGGGTATAAGCTTAGGGGGAAAAGCTAGTGAAGGAGATGAGGGGGATGCTGGAAGGACAGGATTACGTGGAATGGTTGGTGATCGAGGAATTGACGGCGTTGAAGGCAGAGTTGGAATGAAAGGCAAGACTGGTGATATTGGAGCAACCGGAATTGAAGGCGAGATCGGCACAACAGGAAAAATGGGAGCAATGGGTGAAATGGGTCCTGCCGGTCCAGAAGGATTATCTGGAATCAATGCTGAACGAGGTGAAACGGGACGTCCAGGAGCTGATGGTATTACTGGAAGGCCAGGAATAATGGGACAGAAGGGGGCACCAGGTAGTTACGGATTAACAGGTCAGCAAGGTTCGCCTGGTCTCTCCTCCACTGGACGAAAAGGTGAAAAGGGTAACACTGGGAGACAAGGACTTAGAGGCAGGGCTGGAAAGAATGGAATTGAAGGTTTTCGCGGTGAAACTGGCCCTACTGGCTTTAAAGGTATGCTAGGAGAACAGGGATTCGCAGCCGGAAGCCAAAAAGGAATGATGGGCGACGAAGGATTTACAGGAAACGCAGGTGCAGATGGGAAGCAAGGTCTTATCGGTGATGCAGGCCGATCTGGTCGATCAGGTGTAAGGGGTATGATTGGAATCAAAGGTATGCGGGGCGAAATCGGATATGCTGGAATAACAGGAATGATGGGACTCAAAGGCGAACATGGTGATATTGGAGAATCGATTCATCCAAATGACGTCTTACCTGGTCCACAAGGAGATTCAGGTTTACCCGGAATTCGTGGATTTGCTGGCGTAAAAGGACTTCCAGGACCTCGAGGACAAGACGGTATTCCTGGAATGAGAGGAATTCAAGGATTACCTGGAAACAGAGGTCTTCCAGGTATTGCAGGAAGGCAAGGCTTGATTGGCGTGAGAGGCTTAACAGGCCAAATTGGTCTTACTGGCAAACGAGGAGGCCGAGGCCCGCCAGGTTATCCAGCTCCAAGTGCCGGAGCACCTTCCAGCCGAGGATTCTTCTTTGCAAGACATTCACAATCTGAGTCTGTTCCAGAGTGTCCAGGAGGTACAATCAAAATGTGGGATGGATTTTCTCTACTTCACATCACCGGCAATACCAGATCAGCTGGACAAGACTTGGGTAAGAACTAATTGATTGATCATGCTATCCACCAAAAGAGTTACATTTGAATTTTGATTATATTTCATTAGTGATATTATTCTCCGTTAAGTTCAATTTTATACCAGCTGAAGGCATTTATAGAGATTCTTTTCATTCATGTTTCGATAAGCACATTTCACTGATGGATGACAAAATAGTAAAGTGATTGATATAAGTATATTTTGTAGTAAATGTTATTTATAATTGAATATCAGCAATTAATTAATACCTATCATTATATAATTCAATTGATTACCAGATGTTTTTCTCAACTAACTTCACTGTCAATATGTAAATTTTTTCAAAACTAATTGAAATCTTTATCATCGTAAATGCAATCCACCCAATGCGACATAAAGACTATGTGTTGATGCTAGGTCGAACATAAGTTTTTTACATTATCCCATTCTTTGAAATATAGATAAATTTTTGTGTTAGAAAGTATGGACTAACAACTATTTCTTTTGTTAGGTTCTCCTGGTAGCTGTCTTAGGAAGTTTTCGACAATGCCATTCCTGTTCTGCAATTTGAACAATGTGTGTGACTACTCGGACAGAAGTGATTATAGCTTCTGGCTTTCCACCATGGAGATAATGCCTATGACAATGACACCGATACCGGCTAGAGAAGTCGGCAGATACATATCACGGTAAGTGATTTCAACATTTTTTATCAGGTCCACTCATAATGGTTGCGATAATAATTGTCTGTTCCAGTAAAAAATTCTCAGATATAAGATGATAGTCAAGAGAAAAAGATTACATCAAAGAATAATTTATTTCCTTGTAAATAATATATCCAGCCTATTGAAGACAATGAATATTAATCATTTTGTTAACGTTTGGGTCACTATATATATGGAATATATCGTCGGCATACTGGCAAAAGGCGTTGAGTGAAAAAATGACGGTTTTGACTTAATAATGCAGTTTGGTAGATTTTTGTATGCTTTATCGTCTGGCAAAACAAGCGTAGGCATGTTCTACGTACTTTTTCAGTAATATTAAGATGTCACTTCGTATTAAGTCAATATTGAACATATTAGTACTGGCAGAAAACATTAACAAGACTCAACATTCTTTGCCAGTAGAGTTTGACAGAGTTTGTATTAACTGCATCATAATTAGGATACACTATCGCATCACACATTTCACACTTGTGTTTGTAATCGTTTTCTAGGTTTGTATTGCTATAAATATTATTTTTTTCTACCATTATGAGATTACGATAAAATATCAAGCAATATCCATGTATTCCTAGTTTCAAGAATGCAATACAGTAGGCTCATTAATAAAATATCAATAAAAAATCAAGTTATGTAAACAAAAACACCGAGCCAAAACACAGAGAAATTGTTTCATCATAAGATGTTTCTTGTAATTGTTGTTGTGTAAGCTCACTAAATTGATAGAAAAGCCGATGTTTTGATTCATAGGACAGTTGGAAAGTCATCATATAGACTGAGTATACGCCAGTCGTTGATCCTGATTCTTATTGTCTTTTATATCAAAATTCCTTATTTTCTTTGTTTAATTAAGAACCATCAAATTAATAGTGTAAAACAAAAGTGAAAATAAAGTAGAATTGCAGTCTGAGGAACATAACATAGTATACACCGAAGAAAGTGATCTGGATAAAAAAAAAACAGATAAAAGTGGTCGACAAGCTTGAAGACATGCTGTTTGATGATAATTTATTAACAACCCTATCCACGGTTCCGCCTAATTTACCCATAGCAGAAAAAGCTGAAAACAATTATTTTATTGCTGTGAATAATTTGATTGAAAACATAGCTGATATTCAAGATACTGGTGCCCCAAATCAATATTCAGTTAATCAATCTTAAGGAAGCTGTTGGAGGAAAAGTACCATGCAGGATGAAAACGTAATGTGCAACACGATAAAAGGAACAAATGCTAACTGTACGAAAATAGACGTGGAAATATGTAATCCAAAAAATTGCATTGGTTATTGATTGATCGTCGTGCAAATATAAATATAACGAACACTGAAATACTGAACAACGAATACTGAAAAATATTGGGACTTGAAAAGTTTTGAGAGAAAATGTTTCATTTTAAGAAATGTTAAAAGTGTTAATCCGAAAACCCATAAGCCTAATAATATTAGTGGAAGATTAAGTAAGAATACAAAGTCATATTATTTTTATATTAGTGACGAAAATATGCAGAGTTTGCAACAACTTTTAAATAAAACATTAAGCATCGCTAATACTACGATTACAAATACTTTTAAAGCACAAGGCGATCAAGGCAAATTCAAATGAAAGGATATGAGAGGCCATAAAAGTCCATTGAATGAAACTAGACTGGAAGACTTCAAATTTGTAAAATCTCACAAATAAAAATATCCGAAAATGGAAAGCCATTACACCAGTGCATCTTCGAAGAGAGAATATTTGGATTGCAATCTATCAATTTCCAAAATGTATGAACAATATTGTACATATTGTACAGAATATGACAGAAAACCCATGAGTGACAAAACATACACAAGAATCTTTTGCTGCAATTACAATCTCAGTTGTTTTAAACATAAGAAAGATCTGTGCATAAACTGGATTAGGTATTTACAATCACCCGAGGAAAAAATATCTTGGAATCTGAGTACCAAATACACATCAACCGAAAAAATGCAGCAGAGTTATCTATTGATAGAGCTCAACTTTAAGCAGTTGTATTGTTCAACATTATAAATTATTATTCAATCGAAATTGTTTAAAGAATTATTCCTGATTATATTTGTAACCATTTTACGTAATTTTGTTTTTATAAATGAAAACAAAACATATTTTCACAATTTTTAAAATATCTCTTAAACTGTTTTAATTTTTTTTACTAAGAAAATCGCAACTAAATTCAAAAGTTTTTCTGGCAAAACCTGTTAAGTGGCACCATTTTACAAGCAAACTGCTAAAAATCTGTAATAAAATTACAATAAAGGCTGAATTTACTTAAATCACAATCCTAAATTATCGATGAATGTTATAAGTCAGTTACCTTAAGACATTGTCGTAAAATGTATTTAACAGAGAGACTCAAACTTTAAAACTCACTTTCTTGAGTTCCAGTAACCCGACGATATCCAGTTTACTGTTACAGAAATACTGCCAAATTGGGACAAATATTTTCTGTTCCAGTATTTGAAATTCCCATATGTTAGTTCTGGTTGTATTTATAATATTTATTATAGAATCAATAATATTTCAGATGCTCTGTATGTGAGGCTCCGACAAGAGTAATCGCTGTTCACAGTCAATCTATGTCAATACCAGATTGTCCTAACGGATGGGAAGCTATGTGGGCAGGACACAGCTTTGTCATGGTAACTATAATTCCAAATAAAACGCGTTAACATAATAATCCAAATAAAATCGATACCGCATTTGTAACTATTTGAAATATGTATTATTTGCAACTTGAGTGTCATTTTTGACACCTTAAGTTGTGCACACACAGATGATGTGCAAATAAATATTCACTGATGAAAAAAATTTAAACCTATCTAACATACATCTGTAAACTAATTATCATTTTCACTACCTGTTGATGCTACTTGCTAATCATTGGCTTAAAACTCAAGACCATATGAAAGTTATAAACCTCCTGATGAATTTGGTATCTGAGTTTTACATAATCTCTGTATAATGAATCCATATGGAAGTTAACAGAAGAATAAAGTTAAATCAAACAATTATTCTAATGGAGTTATTAATATTATTAACTCTACGAAAGGTTTATATTTATATTTAGACTTACTAATCAAAGAAAATCTTGGCATTTACATATTATAATTTCATAAATTTTATAAAATATACACAAATACTCTAACGTTATACTGAATCGTTGAGAATAGCTTAACTAAGTAATCACACATCGCTTCGGTAGCCGATCAGTAAGCACACACTTTGGTGCTGGAGGTTGCTAACTTGAATTCCACAACTGTCTAACAATTTTTAAAAAAATTCTCCTCTTTTGGAGTTGATATTAAAGTTCTATTTTTTATATTGAGATATGTTACTCGTAATGTAAATAGCTGTGAAAAGATACTTTTTAAACTTCTACTGCTCCCATAAAGACGTTCCTATACTTATTTTTGCCATCCATTTTGCAATTAATGTTAGAAAATCAGAATTAAAATATGATTATTTTTTAACAGCACTCTGCAGCTGGAGGAGGAAGCGCAGGTCAGTCATTAGTGTCTCCAGGATCTTGCCTAGAGGACTTCCGAGTGAGACCTTACATTGAATGTAATGGAATGGGTAGATGTAACTATTTCGTTAACACCCTATCTTATTGGATGGCCACAATAGAGGACCAAAACATGTTCAGAAAGCCAGTTCAACAAACCCTCAAAGCGGATCAAACATCTAGAGTCAGCAGGTAAGATTTATATCTATACAACCTATCTTCGTAACATCTATATGCTCCACACATAGGTGATATTGGTATAAATAACTGAAGTAATAAATTACAATTTTCACACATTTACATATTTGATGTCGAATCTCTAATATTATATTATGGTTTTCCACCAAGGGTTTTAAAAACATTAATTACTGTTTTCATCCCATAATATTTATATTCATTCCCACTTTTTAATCATCTCATTGTTTATGATTTCATTTAATAATACTACATTTTAAACATTCATAAATATCAATCTTAAATTGTGTAATATATATAATACTGACTATTTAAATTTTCCAGATGTTCAGTTTGTATTCGACGCAGACCAACCATTGCGTTTGCACCCGCTCAACCGCAAGAATTCCCAAATCTGCCAGACCCTGGAGAAATTAGATGGCCAGTACGTCAGCCGTTGCGCACTCCTAGACCGAGATCATTCCCCAGACAGCGCACAAGACCATCATATAGACCAAACTCAGGTCCATATCCAGTAAGGCCATCATACAGACCAAACCAAGCTTCAAGTCCAACGAGAAGAAACCGCAACTAGAATCACTCAGATAAATTATTTGAGATCAAATAATCAATGAGACTCGTAACTTCAAATTCATCGGGATATTTTTACTTATATTTTGAATACCCGCTAGTTATGGACAGTAAAATCTGCTGTATGTTCACTAATTGCATTTTTTATAAATATTCATTAAAATAAAGAGGTTTATTCTATACTACAAAACCTACTTTGGCACTTTTGTAACAGCAATCCAATATTGATAATCGATTGATTTTGTGTTTAAACTCTGTCTTTTACAATTTGTATTTTATTTTGATACTGTGTAAATTCATAACTCCAAATTATTAATAAATACAAAACCTTTATTTTTCATTCGAAACTGTCTACAGCAACTGCTTTTTCACCATGGAGATTTCTGACCGACCGGTCGTTACGAAATATTTTTAGTGTTAATTTTATTATAACTTAAATCTATGTTACTATTAGTATCTGAATATAAAAATTTAATCCGATAATTAAATACTTCTTAAAATCATTGATTTTTAAATAATATTCTCCTGTAAAAAAGAAAATTGTGATAAGTCATAAACAAAAAAATCACTACACTGAAAATAAAAGAAATAATTTTCTGCCAAACTATCTGTAAGTCATTAGTTAATTTTAATAGGTCTCCCAAAGACGGGGTTAATATATTTTCTAATTTGTACATAATAGTACTTATATTTTTAGTTACCGTACATTTGTGGAATCATAGTCACTTACATTTTTTATTTTCATAATAATTGCATACCACTGCGGCATTTTACTTTGAAAATATATAATTATTTAATCTTGATTTGGCGCTTTATGCCTTTTGATAGATTAATGAAAATTTTTAAATCTCAGCTATTTTTTCTAATATATATAAATATATATCTCCATTTCAAAGATAATCACCCTAAGAATAACACTGCCATATTAGAAAATATAATCTTGTATTTTTATAAGACCAATATTTATGTACAATGTATGTGCGTATTGTTTTATATATTTGATACCAATGTGTATTTATGGATAAATAAAGTTTTTAAAACATAAAAAAATTGTTTGCAATAATTTGCATTTTTTTATTTAACAGACAAATTTTATTTCACAATTATAGCATCATGAGACATTATGACAACTGCATGGAGTTCTTCTTGATGATTTCACATAATATCTTAGCATAAAAATGGCAGCAGGCAACCAACACTCTTTTTGATATAAATTTCGACAAAATTAAAAATATGATCCAAATATTGTAATTATAAGTTCAATATTTTGAACATTCACCATAAAGTTGTTTCAAATATTAACTGTTCCCTTTTGAAAATATTTTGTTGATAACCAAGTTTTACGTCCTATAGCTCACAGATATAACAACATTGACCCATGATTAAATGTTTTACTTGGGATTATCAGAAAATGTTTGATTTTTAATAGTTATAAATTGTTTATTTGTATTACAAGCGGATAAACCTTTCTCACATATGTACATTCATACTTTATAATATTATCTATTATTATGGGTTACTGAAAGAGGCTAATAACTAATATCAAAACTCATCAAGTTTACTTCCAGCAAATTTCTCACTATCTCAAAGTTTTATGAGATCTGAAAAGTGATTTCATTTTCACTAATCATGGATTTGTCTGTCACAACAAGATCAACATCGTAGTTTCAGCTTATTTAAAAATAGATTTTATTTGACTGAATTCAAAAGCATTATGCTTTCATTGCAAATATTGTACGCTTTTTCAGTTTTGTTCACAAGTTCTCACATGGATGTCATTGAATTTCTTTCGATACTTTATCGAATGCATCTGCTTTATGATCAGATACATTTGGTTTAGTTTCGTAAGTGCAAATGGTAACTCCATGTCTGTGGGCCGGACTAAATTCTCCTCGGAGGCCAATATAATAGATTCTGGTTGTTTCTGAACCAAAATTCTTTGGAAAGTGCAAGGTCAAATGAGTTACTGATGAAAAGGTAACAATTCTGAAAACAAAAGAAAAACGGTTGATACTAACAAAGATGACTGATTTACTTCAATTTTGAGACATGTATCTAATGAATCACTACAAAAGTGAAGACTTATTTTGAGATATGTTTCACAAAAATTCACTCAACTCATTGACCATTCAGTCCTGCATTTTTGAATTTATTTAAATCTTTAGCAGTAGTGGGATTTGAACTCACAACATCTAGCACTATAGAGTACACACTTTGGAGACCACTATACATACTTACTTGGTAGAATATTCTAAGGTTCCAGTAGTGTCCCTCTGCATTTCAAACTGTTGATCAGGTATAACAGCTGCATCATCAAATGTCATGTTGGGCCTATTTTTAAATCTGAAACAAATAAAAAAAGAGAACTGAATATTTCACTACTTCAGCACTCTGTGTTGTAATATATTGGAAATACATACTAAAATTCCATTCAGTTATTGACTTAATCGGATAGAATGACACTCTTGGATATTCTTACAGCATGTGATTAGCATCGTGATCTGGACAACCACAAGGACATGCTGTTCCATCATAAAAACTGTGGCATATAAAAATGAATATGTCTAATGCCGCATACAGGATATTATTAAAGTTCAACAATTCACTTTAGTGAGAAAAAAAGATGTTGATAAAATACAAAGCAGAGATTTATTAACATGTCATATATTTATCACGTATAACAAAAGCAAAAATCCAGGTCGCAAAGTTTTTAGCTAAACACAATTCTTGCTTCACGGGCTATGAAATACTAATAAAAACTAAAATGGCTTAGAAGACTTTTGAATTAAAAATAATTGTAGAAATTGAGTTGGAAGCGGAAACCAGATATAAAAACATTTGCTAAGGTTCAACTGAATAAAAACATGGAAATATCTTACATTCTCAAAGAAGCAGGATGGGAATCAGAATCTTCACCGATTACAATGATTCCTTTTAGTTTTATATTAGCAGTAAAGGGAATATTAAATAATAATTCTTCATCAGCATCACTTTCAACGACCTAAAACAAATAAAGAATTAACAATTACTACAGACTAATAGATATCACCATGTTCTTACAGGGTAATTATTAATAAATTTAAGCCATTTTTCAGAACTCATAAAACTAATGGTTATGTTAAGCACGGGTGATAAAGAATTTACCAAGGAATCATCACGCTTGTTAGCATAAGTTATAAGTCTGTATATTAAATTAACATCAGATAATTCAAGATTAAACAATCAAGTTGACCATTTTTGCAGTATAGTAGAACATCGATATAACAGACTAATGCGGTTGAGGAGGTGTCCATTAAAGGCAAATGTCCGTTATATAAAAATCAGCTTCCTAAATTCATTTTATTACTATTATTATTAGATTCAAGAACAGAATCTAATTTTGTTTGCACTTTCGATGTATGCTGTTTTTTTTATAATCAACTGTTTAAAATCACGAAAATGTTATAAAATTTTCCCAGACAATAATAACATCATCTACTTATTCACTTTCAGTCATGATATGATATCCATGAGCACCTTTATTTACTTCTAACCACTGCAAAAAAAATTCTTCGGCTAATTCTTTTCAAGTTTTACTCTGTATTGTTCTACAGAAATCATGAATTTCTTACACATCTAAATATATGTCTGCATCTCAAAAAATTCAAAATATTAAAAAGAAAAATTTTAGCATATTCTGGTAATTACTAGTAATTAAGAAGATGTCACTAATCATACACAAATACCCTGGCTGCAGGCAATTATATTTCTTATAAGCAACTATATATTATCAATGTCTTCCGAAAGGTGAGATTCTGGCAACTGGAACACCAGATAGTGATGATTGAATAGCGCTTCCAACTTGCTACAAACTTAATTATGCTTTTTGCGAAAGTTCTGTGACTAACTTAATAATTGTATACCAGCTAAGAAATAGCCGCATCAGATACATCCACATTGTTATGGGTATAGTCACCATACAAAGTGGATATGATCAGAAAAACACCACATTGTGTTTTATTATATATTTTTTATAAACATGACAAACCTTATCAAAATTAAGCCTTTCCTCCCAGGGCTTAAAGATTTTTCTGCCGGCATTTTCTTCAGATTCATTCAGGCATTCCAAATTTTCAAAGTCTATCTTTTCATACAGACTGTATTGGATACCAGTTTCTGGAGTGTCATCATGACTATGATCACCCTCACAACTGTGACCATGATGATGAGGCATTGTATAGATTATTCTTTAACTCCAATGAATATTGAAATAAAAACTATAAATTATTAAGTTTTCCTCTTGAATTTTCAGGAACAGTAAAATTAGCCTCAAAACATTTTTTTGCAAAATTGCATGAATTTGAGGTTCTTTGTTTTTGACAGTTTGCAGACAAAACAGTGCGGCTTTTTGTGGCCACTTGAAATATTCGATTGTCAAACTACTATTTTATACAGTATTTTTTTGAAAACTAGGTGTACATGTCTAATTTGCAAATACATAAAATCAAAAGTTAAATAATAATAAATTGAATTCTTTAATTTTTAGTAATTTATCATTACATTTAGAAATGGTATAAATTACTAATGGTGGTAAGCTAACTATCCCCATGTGACGTGAGATAGGTAGGTAATTTATATATTTTATAATTATAATTATCATGTACATGACATGGCAATAAATGTATCTAATTATCTTGAGTCGTCCGATTTCAACCAACGACAATCATTTTTCTAAGCAACTGTCAGGTGCTGTTACTATGGCTGGACTAAATAGACCTTTAGTTATTGCTAGTGTTTGTTTTATAGTTGTATTATGTTCCATTTATGTTGCGGCAGAATCCTACTCTGAAGTTAACAATGTGGTTGGAGGTATAGGTACCATGAATATAATGTATTGGTGAGTTAAAATTCATTTTTCAGCTTGAGCTGTAAGGCAGTATTTTCTAGAAATGTTTGCACACGTATTAAGCCTAATTTATTGCTCTTCCTATACAATGCATGGTCAATTTTTGTATATTGCAGATTGTACATGTTCATAAATAAACAAGAACACAATTATATTTTACATTCATCTAAATTGCTTAATATTTTTTTCACCAAACTATCGGATGTATTACAACAAATTAGGCGACGTGTAAATCGCTTGTTAAGATTAAATTATACGAAATTCCCATAGGTCGAAGGTCGACTACCTGTTCATTGCATTATGATATAATAATTGAAATGGAATTATACAAAATAACTCGATGGTATAATTTATGTATTCATAAATTCTGTTGGAAAACTTGTTTTATTTAAAAAAAGAAAATGCAGAATATAGATAAAGCATACAAAAGGGTTGCTGACCTGCAGATAAAATAATTTATTTGTAAAAATAGTTACCCAAATAATTTCAAGATAATTTGATTAATATATTCTTATATCATGACGATCCATGTGCCTTGAAGGGGAAATGGTTAATAGAGGAAACTGATCATTTAAGCACAGCTACTTTTATATTTTTAAATAGATTATACTTTCTACAGTTTGTCAGTATGGCAACAATATGAAGGCAGGGTAAAGGTGTATTTTAGACTGGTGAGTGAAGTCAGTCACAGAATTTTCTGTTCTTACGTTAGCAGCAGAAAACACATGTATACACCGATACTTTGACGTTTCAAACACGACATACAAGTTACACGCACAAATAATGGCTG
Organism: Rhyacophila evoluta; assembly: GCA_022683975.1. Classification (NCBI taxonomy): domain Eukaryota; kingdom Metazoa; phylum Arthropoda; class Insecta; order Trichoptera; family Rhyacophilidae; genus Rhyacophila; species Rhyacophila evoluta. Next base: position 4,450 of record JAGVSQ010001641.1, on the reverse strand, counting down.
GTGGTATCATATTATGATTGTAACTGCCACTTTACTTTCCTATTCTAACTAATTTTACCTACCATTGTCAAAGATTTGACAAGTCTCCTGTTGCACGCGGAACTATTTCAAACATTACAGTATGGGTATATATGTGTTTTCTGCTGCCAACATAAGAATGGATTTTTGCAAAACTTCTCTGACTGGCTTCATTTATCAGCCTAAAATGAACCTTTACCAAAGGCAGTATATTTTATTTTCCATTTGTATTTGCAGCTATTCATGCGGTTACCGAAAAGTTTTCGATGACTACGCTGGCATCATCCAACAGAAGTATCCTGAAATAGCAGTATATGGTGCCAACTACGACCCTCCTGGACTGAACATGTACTTATCAAGATTTATTGTAAGTTGCTTAGAATGGATTCCACTAAAAAAGTTGATCGTCACTCGTATTAGTTTAAATTGAAAGCCATCAATAAAGTTCACTAATCTATAGAATTATACTTCAATTGGTGTTATATAATACGGTTTTACCAAGTAAATGCTAATTCAATTAAGTAATCAAAATTCCCTTATCTAATGTAGTTATCGTGTCACTTTTCTTCTTATCTTGTATTTTTAAGTGACCTCAGAACACGTTATAGTCCATTTTTGCATGGTAAAAAAACTTCACTGAAAGTCCTTTCGCGCATTTCTGCGTGTTAAGAATGATCCAAACTTAGATTGAAAAAATATCGATGTCGATATCGAAAAATAGTAATGATAGTAGTATCGCTTTATAGCAGTGCTTTGTAACTGCTGTGCCGCGCCATGGTAGTGTGCCATGAGCCAATGCTGGGTGTACCCTAGTGTATTTCTCCAATATCAAAAAAACATAGGAAATAACGTCATACCGGTGATATTTCTTGCTTTTTTCACTTGTAGTGTGCCAGAAAACTTTGGAAAATACTTCAAGTGTGCCGTGAAAGATAAAAGGTTACGGAGCCCTACTTCATAGATGCAGTTTTTCATCGAAACATTCGATTAGACATATTTAAAATTTTCAATTCTTTATGATCACGTCGACATTTTATGCATGTTCAAACCATGAATCTGTAAGCAGATTTATCATCATCTCTTGTTTTTTTTTTTTATTATTTAGGAATAAAAAAATCATGTGTACTAAATATACATCGTAAACATAATATATCATTATCGCATATATAATACAATAACCACAGATTAAAAACGACTGCTACACTTACAGATATTCATTCTAATATTTCCACTGGTTTAAAAGTTTTATCAACTATACCAAGAAGATATTTTTTCGCATTTTTTACAAAATTTGTCTGGACTTCAGGCAAAGTTTAGCACAAAACAGTGCGGACTGTAATGTGTTAATATTATCGTCTGAACTGCATGATAGAGATTTTGTAATAAACACTGTTATCAAAAATAAATGTGGAGACACAATGTTTACTAAGTAAAAATTCATTTAATCATTTCAACAAATAATGTAACAATATATCTGTCAGCTAATTTATTATATGCATGCGATGTATTTTCAATTAATTGAAATCAACTCTTTATTTTTTTTTCAGGGCATCGCAAAAATGTTACTCATTGCATGCGTGCTGGGCGGCCTGAATATTTTTGCAATGATAAATCGGCCGCAGCCTTCCTGGTGGAGCTGGTGTATAGAGAATAAACTTTATGCTTGCACTATGCTCTTTTTCCTGTGCAACACAATCGAAGGTCAGCTGGTGTCTTCGGGGGCCTTTGAAATTTCACTCAATGACATGCCGGTGTGGTCTAAGCTAGAGACGGGCAGAATACCTCAACCCCCAGAACTGTTCCAAATCATCGATAGCACCATACAGTTTTCATCGGATGGAGCAATTCCATCTGGATTTGTAAAATAAAACATTTTTTTTTTCACTGTTTATTTGAAAAAACGCAGCCAAAATAGTCATTTTTACTATTACTCGCTGAAGTTTGCTCATTTCGAGTTATTTATTTTTTTGCGCTGTTTGTTTAATGGAATATATCGATCAAATTTAAATGCAACATTTTTAGTTTATTTGTTTTCAATTATGAAAATTCTGATTGAACCGCAAAACTGTCAGTCAACACTTACATTAGTCAAGTAACCTAATTGTTGAAATTAATTATTATTTTGTTTTTAGCTTTTGCTAACTATCAAATATAATTTCATAAATATTGTTACATATTCTTCAATGCTGGTATTTCATGAAGAGTTTTCATGTGAACACTTGTGCATCAAAGAATTTAAGGTTCTCCGAAAATTTACTCTGTTTTTACTCGATGCCATTCCAAATATACCATTAGCATATTTGCAGAATAACATTATTTTGTCAATGTCATTTATAACATCTATATTGTAAGCTAGCAAGAATTTTTTCTCGATTGTTATGGTTTGATAATCGTTCAGATGTCTCTATTAGAAACTTTTCAGTAAAGTATTACAAAAAATGCCTTTTCCATGAGTTGGTAATTATGTAAAATAATATCAACCTATATATGTTTCATATTTTTAATTCATTTAATAAACACATTTCAAAGGCTTAATAATCAAACTACACGACAACATGAAAGAATTTTGTATGACAGTAAAAAAGCCACAATATAAATAATTAACATTTGCCTTTCGAACATTGTAAAATGGAATTCTACCAATTAACTGCTTAATATATTGTACGTTTAGAAAAATATATGCAAATACAAAAAGAAAAAAAATTGTAGGTTTCATAGTTTTGACTTAAAACTCTCGAAATATGTATATGCGAGTTTAATAAATAGTGAAACTTAAATCAGATTTGATTTCATGTAAGCAAATATTTTTTCACACTTAGTGATCCACTATGCTGTTAAAAAATTTAATGAAATATAATTCATCTTAGACTAGTATAATATATAACAAATACAAAAAGTGGTGTTCATCAATAAAATATGATTGTTTAAAAATTCTTTTGTGTGGATGACTGTTGTAACTTTTAATGTCAGATGTTTGTAAATAAAATTAGTTCAATTTGCAATGTTTTGGAAATAGATATGTACAATTATTTATTTGAAGATGCACCTTATCAAAGATAAAAGCAATACGATAATGTGTACTAGGTATAAATAGAACTGTTTCTTTTTTTTTTTATTTAAATATATTCCAATTTAATTTTTGTATTTTAGATATCTGATCCCATTTAATGTGTAAAAAGTTAATAAATAAGATTATTTTGAATATCCGTGACCACAGTGTTATCAATAAAGCATGTTTGAATTCCATAAAATAAACTTGACAATGATGGTGTCATCCTTCGTCTTTTTGTCTCTTGTCGTTTACTTGTGTGAAACACAATTCTGGAATAATCCACTATAGTTCAGAATCCCTAATCGAGCACTTCTCTCTGTTAGGACACTATTTGTAATAATTTACCTAATTTTAAACGCAAAATTTAAACCTGTAAACTAAAAGCATGCAGCTTCATAATTGCATAATTTGTAGTGTCCCAACAGTCTCCAATAGTTTGATGAAATGGAAATGTTTCCAGTCTTCATTAGTACAAAATGTGGGGAAGTTTGTTTGAGATAGTCAAGAATCCAGACCACAACACTAATGACAATTAATCTGAATACATTAAAATAATACAGCAATTAAAATAGTTTTAGGCTTTTATTTCACGGTTCAGATTAGACATGATACCTTAAAAAGTTTTATTAAATGTCATTTACGCTCATAATGAATCATCTAAAGCAATATATGCAACTCGGTGACACAAATATTATTTCAAAAAATTGACAAAATATTTTAACTGACGGGCAGAAGTCTAAAGTAACGGCCGCCATTAAAACATTTATTATATTTTGCCAATAGTGAAATATAAAAATAACTAGAAAAGATTGTCAAACGGCACACTTTGCATAATTGTAATTAAGTATACTTAACATTAATACCTAGAAAGTATGTTATCACATTATTAATTAAATAATTGGACGGAAAACACCATAAATGATGTGAATTTCATTATACAATTGTCTCAGTTTACAGGAGTTAGATTAACTAGACTAACAATAAACATAAAATAATATAGTTATTAGTGATTATTTTCAAATATTGAAACTTCAATTGGCATTGGAACGTACAATACATCTTGTTTAACTTAAAGACATTATTACAAATATTGAAAAATGCGTGATGGAACACTAGAGTTTTATTCAGTTTTTTTTGTAAATTTTAAGTTATTCACTAATAGAATATTTTTGAAGATAGATTGATTGATGCACATGGTTGATTGTAATTTAACAACACATGCAGTGAAATTTTAGAGAACTGATTTTGAAATCACAAGGATTATTTCGTCCCTTTAAAGGTAAAACTCATGTAGTGCATTTTTGGCCAAAATGGCTTTTTGACAGATCCACTAAATTTTACAAGGCCTATCGTTTGCAAAAATCAATTTGACGATAGCTA
>JAGVSQ010001640.1:0-28120 GCA_022683975.1 Rhyacophila evoluta | reverse complement strand
AATGACAAAAACTGTAAAACAGTGAGTAAAAGTATTCAAAAATATTCCCTAGATGATAGTAACATCCCAGTTATTGAAAAAATAAGTCAACAGACGACCTTTCGCACATCAAACGTAACAAGTACGTGCATGCCCCTTTTGAACGAAATTATCGCCCACGCACCGGTACGTTCATGCCACTCGACAGGTTAAGTAAGCTCTGTTCATTCTTTGGCAGTTATACCAACAAAACAGATAGCAGAGAGAGTAATTTTGCATTTTCTGAAATATTTGTGCTAAGTGTTATTTTTGAAATCCATGTATAAATAATAGTGCAGGTTTTTAATTTTGATATAGTCACATATATTATCTTATTCGACGTGGAGCCATAAGTAAAAGTGAGGTCACTTTTCAGTTAAAATTTCTGTAGCAACTTCTTGCTTATTGGCATCTATTATTAATATACCATGTAAACGACAAATTTAATACTTGAGCAAGCTTGATCCGGCTCATAGTGGATTTAGATAGCATTCAACAAATTGTTGTGTTTTGTCAATTGAGTTTTATTGATCTAAACTCAAAGATTAATAACATTTAAAGTTTATATTGAACAATTAAGCATCGGTCATTCGTGTTACATTTCAGAAATATGGTAGTGGTAATGTTGCTGATTTGAAATTTTCAACAATGATAATTTGAAAATGACTACTGTAAAATTTCAAAATATTAGAATAAATATACAATACTGTCTACTACTATTATCGAAACTCTGGTTATCACCACAAGTCAACCTTGTGGTCAACCTAAATTAATCTCAAGTAGTTACTGTCATAAACAAACAACTAAACACGGCTTGATATAGGAAATTATAATAAATCTATGACATAATAATATACATACTAATAAAATGCTAGAGATGCCTGATAAGTTTAAAATAATACTCAAGATAAGCGGACTATTTGGTAAATATTCCATTAAAAAACGTAATTCTTAAAAAATTAATATTAAAATACAATTTTTAACCACATAAAGAGTCTGTTTGCATAATAGGTTAATTGTCAGTTAAATATTTTTATGATTACTTCTCAACATAAGATTTTTATTTTATAATAGTCGATTCTTTATATATTGAGAATATGAAAATATTTATTCAACGATAACAATATTTTTTTCTATATGACCAACAATAGCAGTTGACAGAAGTCAATCGTCGTTAAATATGAATGCTAAAAATCTAAATACATGTAGACAGATAAATTGTACTTAAATTTATGAGTATTTTATTAGATTAATCACCATTTTTGCTCAAAAACGGAACATATGGACCGGGTAGAAATGTTAGCTGTTCACTCAATATCCTTACATTAATTTCATGTACTTTATTTATTTGCATGCCAACAACATATGGAAGAATATATAATTATAGGATTTAAACCTGACCCATATTCAGACGAATGACTATAACGTGACTCAATCCACTGATTCATTATATGTGATATAACCTTTAATTAGTTTCTTTATATTTAATACAAATTGGTCATGATATAATAGATAGAGAGGAGTTAAATGAATCCTGAAAGTTAACAAGGTTGTTAAACATCTGCATAATATAAAATACCATATTTTCCTCCGTGGACCAGTTATTCGATGAATAATACATACATTTGCGCATAGAACTGTTATATGCTGTTTAGATATATTATGTGGCGAAAATTACGTCATGTTTGTGTTGTACAAATTGATAGAAACCTTACATAAAAACTTGAAAATATTACTAATTATGGCCACTAAATTATATATAATTTTTATGCAATTATTATTTTAGATTGTCCTCCATTTCAATAGAATATTTGGGTTTTAATAAAGAATTAATGTAAACAAAAATTCAGGCCTTCTCGAAATATATTCTGCAAAGTTCAGACGCTTTATTTAGAGTGGAAATTATATACTAAAAAGACAACTGATGGCATGTCAGAAGTTTATCTTTCCTCATTTGTAAACTTGTTGATTATTGTTGTAGCTTATGCAAAGCGTGTCAATATTGGAATTCACGGACAGTAATCAATAATAAATTGAAATTGTGTCACGCCCTTATAGTTTATTAATCAAACATAAGCATGTATGTGTATGTAGAGCAACAGTTGATATCTTTCTAATGTTCTTGGACTTATTTTTTAATAACTTGTAAACTTCACGTCGATAGTAATGAATATTACATAATTGCAATTTTGTGATATTAAAAACCGATTTTTATGCCGAAAACAGGTTTTTTTAGCAACGGTATCAATAGCATATGCAGAATTGTGTGCAATATGGTAATTTACATACACTTCAAATATTTATAGCAAAATTAAGGAAAAAAGATTTATTTTTGTGCCATGTATGCTAGTTAAACCTATCAATCTCAATTTTTATAAAAATATTTTAATTTATGTGGTATATATTACCTATTACATATAGTACTGATTATTTATGCGAATGCATAAATACAGGTGATTTAAATAAGTATTCACTTAGACAACTATATAAAAACAGAAACATTGTGGCAGTATTAAACTATAGAATTCAAACAGTTGGTATTGTTATCACTAGCAGGCTGCCATCACTCAATTCATACAGTGCATACTGTAGATATTATAACAGTCACGATTCTCGTTTTTTAAATTTAATTTTAAAAACATTCAATAAATATCATTTTTTACGATTACAAAAATAAAATACTAGAAGATCATGGTTGATCCAACTAGGTAATCTCTGTTTTCTGCACTATTATTTTACATTTCCTGAATTCTTCTGTCATTTAGTGTATATGAGTTTCTCTGCTATTTTCATAACATATTTTGCTCTACAGAAAGATGAACTTTTTTGTAAATTAATTCATCCTGGTACTAATTTTAAAACATATTTATGGAGTATAGAATAATTCATTCATGTTATTGTATCTTAAAAATAGTTTCTGTGCAATTATTCATCTCAGTTGATAGAATCATTCCTTGATTTCTCGACTATGTACAGTTGGTACAAGTACTAATAGAACCCTCTTTATATATCATCAGTGTGATTGTTGGGCTGAATATTAAAACAACAAAATGATTTTTATTTTATTTTTGTTAAGATTCAAACAAAAAAATGGCACCAGCTTATGATGAGGTGTAGGGTGTTATGTTTAATAAATATTCTTACTCATTTCAGTCATTCTACGAATGAACTTGGTGTTAGATAGAAATATATTATAAATGTGTTTTATACCTGAATAAATTGTGTAGGTTTGTTGATAAGGAAAACGTGTCAAAATAAATATATAATTAGCTATAGAATGTCAACACATTTTTGTATGAATTTATCAAGCACTTAATGTCATAATAAATTTGATAATATGTGAATTGTAATGTTATTCTAGTTTTGTTGTGATTTAAATATATTTATATAGTGAAAGATGTATGCGTTTATTTGTAAGCATTGTACCCATTTTCATTTAGCACTAAATTAAGCAGCGATAAATGCCATCATGTCCACTTATTATATGGATAGGTGACCTCTTATGCTTTACCGTGGTTATTAGCTCTGGGTGACGGTAGCAGCACTTGCCTATAATATGGCTCATCATGATAGATGATTGGATTGGTACCAGATATTTATTGATAGGAAACCGAAGAATTAAACAGCCAGCTTGACCAGCGCCAATGGCAAAGTAGTACGAATGTAGTATTACGTCAAACGCTATATCGAATAGCTTTGAAAACAAGGCGCACAGATGTATATGTATGTCCATACTAATCCAAGAGTTAATGATATCAATTGGCTATTTTGCTATCAAAAGTTACAGGTCACATGGTGATCACAATAAGCGGCTTCCACTATATACCGTTTCACAAAAACTCGTGGGACCACCCTTTGTTATACTGAATATAGGAAACATTACATATTGAATGAACATTTGTTCAAGACAATATAAAATATACATTATAGTGAAAATTTCATTACTTTCATTATTTATTATAAACAGATTTGACCTGTAATCATTTATTATAAAGGTTTGATGATTGCCAATGTTTGTGGATGACACTTGGAGATTCATGTAGTGTAACTTACTGACACTGCATCAAATAATAATTACATCTTACACCTAAAGGAAATAGGGAGAAATAAGAAGCATGTTGTTTTTTTTTGATCATTTCAATTTATTTTTGAATATGTAGAAAGCGACATACATAAAAATTCAATGATAATATTATAAATTATACTTTGTGTGTGATTTGGAATAAATATTTTTACGGAAAAGATATTTGCATCTATGTAGGTGACACACTCAATAAAAAAAATGGATGCATTCTTATCTAAGCAACAGTAGAATTATTGCAGTTACTGGGTACATAAAATTATGCTAACCATTAATTTAAAAATTACAAACTGCTATTTTTTTTTATGGAAAACTTCATTGCGGTTTCATTTGCTTACCAACTACAAGGAGCCACCACCTTGGTGCTAGAAGCATGTGTGCATTCAATTATAGTTAAACATTTATGATGAGTATATCAATTGATACAAATATAATTGAATAACCTAACAATTAGCGTATAATATATCCATGGAACTCTGTGGTTCCACCACGGAGAACCATGGACCTAAGCAGACTCGATGAGCTGTGACCAGCAAAAGCCTCACAATTATTCAACAATAGCAATTATCATCAATACAGGAATGAGTATGATCTAATTGGATAAATGCAATTAAAATTATAATAGATAAACATTATAAACCACTCGCATAAATGATAGAATTTAATTGCTGAATTTATCTGGTCTCTCACCAAGCGTAATCTCAAATTGATTCTTCTTTGTAAGATTAAAAATCTTGTGATTATTTGTTCTCCTCTGCGTGTTCTTCCTCCGTTTCGGGAACCTTGGTTTCGAAGACGGGGCCAGCTTCAGAATCGTCTCCTTCAAGAACAATTTCCTCTGGGTCTGGAGCCCGCGGTAAGAATTCAGCACCCTCGCAGATCTTGTTGAATATTTCTCGGCCCTGCAAACGATTAAAATTATTATGATGGGGATTTATATACCAATAATTTTTTGTAATACCAATGAGCCATTTTCATGTTCGATAGAATTTTTAGAATAGATATTTCAGAAGTGCAAACAAAACTTGGTTCTTTACTTGAAACTTCGCTGTTCTCGTATTGTGCAATTTAGTCTATTAATGAAAAAAATGCATTAGGAAAATTGAGTTTTACATAACGGACATTTTAATATAATAGATAATTAATTTACACAATTAGAAGTATGGATTATTCATTACAACTTGATATAGTTTCAAGGTGAAACGATAATATTTGAAATTACAAATCACTGAAAATAAGACTAACACGTGAAAAGAAGCCATAATTGTGGAAACAGTACAATTTAGGCCCTAGGGAGTTATTATTTTAATTGTTATCAACCGCATAAATAGAAAATAAAATGCTTAATTTGTATGAGTAATAAATATCATAAAAAAGAAGTTAAAGAGTTTGTACATATATAATAATATTATAGAAAAATATGCAGTTTTTTGAATGCAATATAGAAAACCGGTGACGATTGTGGTATTAATAACATAATAGTTGCGAGGCTTCTCAATGAGGAATGATATTTATTTCTATACTGCATAATAACATTATGATAATTTATTATCCACGCATTCAGGTCAGCCTATAATCATATTTAAAGTCGCACATCAGCGATTTTATGGCAGGTAATCTTTTGATGCAATAAAAATGTCAGATTAGTAAGGAATTATCACAAACACAAAAATAAATTTCTTCACCTGTTTCACAGCATGATCAAAATCAAGTTCAATGTCGGGACCAGAGCAGAGGTGAATTCTTGATGCAAAAGACTTGCACAGACCTTCCTGACTTGTGTCTATCATATTGAAATATAAACACCACAGGACCTAAAACGCAATTATTTTTTAATGAGTGGTTTTTAAGACGATATTATAAATTTCCTGTCTTCTTTTGAATCGTCAATCCTCTATATTTGAAATGTATCTAATATAAATAATTGCATATATGAAAAGGTAATAATCTGGTATGGTAACAATTAGATAGACTTTTTTATATATGCATTTGAAAAGCATGTATTTGTGAATTGGTTTTTACAATCCAAGGGCTAAATTTAAATATATTACGATACCACAAAATTATAACACTGATCAAGTGATTTAGAATTAATCTGTGTAAAAATACCATATTTTACCAAATCATTTTGCTAAAAAAATTATGCTAATGTAAGAAACTTGGACTTTTAATGGTTTAGATTTAATATCACTAGCTGTCCAATTATAATATATGTGAAGGGTAGATCATATAATATTCCAGCTGAATTTACAACTTGAAAATATCAGATAAATATCCAAAACAAACCTAGATCCACTAGTTTTAAAGATGATGCAACAAAACAGTTTCGATTTCAAATATATTTTTTACCTGTGGCTTTCCTTGAAGAGCGATGCTGTCAACGGGTGTCAAGTAAGACTTGACCGAATCGCATTGTTCGAATGAGAAAAGTTTTTCTGCATACTCTTGCAAATCCTCCTTAGAAGTTTTTGTCTGCGGGCATGTCATGTGGACAATATCTAAATGGACAGTAAAAGAAGTTTATAAATATTACGATGGGCTATAATATTGATGAAAAATCATCTGCAACAACTTGCAGGCGTATTTTAGTTTGAAATATAAAATAGGGGAGTCATTGATATTTCAAATTTGTTTCTTAATTTTGTAAGGAAGCAGGTATTTTTTTTGTTAAAACGTTTGGGTGACTTTTTCTTTTACTCTCGAATTGTACAGTTTGACATTTTCCTCTAGCGACTTTGTACTCAAAACATAAATTAATAGTAAAAAATCTATGACAGTTAGCTGCCACCAACATAATTAATATGTGAGTAATAAATGAACAAGTTTCTAAGTATGTAATTTTAAATAAAATATTATTAAGTGTAATACTTAGTTACTCCAATATCATTTAGAGGATTTTTTAAAAAAATCAGAGAAATAATATGTTGTTCTTACACAGTCCTTTAGGACAGGATGAGGTGGATGGTCCTAATTCGATAATAGTTACAGGATCGCTTCTCCCTTCAAGTGGTGGAAACTGGAGAAGAGTGAGAGATTCCTTTTCATAATCCAACATGCTCTTGTTAATAACGAAAACGGCTCGAGAAAGTCCTTTGGTAAGATTTTCAGTTGGTAGAAATTCTTTGGGTGCTTTGTCTATTCCCATCACAACGTGTTCACAAGTCAGAAGTTTGTTTTGAGTTTGGATTTTCACAGACTTCTTTGGATCCTCATCGTCTTCATCGACTTTAATTGAGTCAATTTGTCTTTTCAAGCAGTACACTCCGCCAAACACCGCACACAATCTAACCAAATAAAAATTCATTAATTATTATTAAATATTAAATGTAAATATTTTTTTAAATTTAATGTAATAAACATCAGAGAGTTTTATGAATGTACAGAAAAAATAGTTAGCTTTTTAACGGTATGCATTTAGGATAATTTAAATATATAAATAGATAATATAGAAAGAAAAAACGACGTAACCCAGAATAAAATTTACAGAAGGCACAAAAAAAGTCTGTTCCATTATTTTGGACCAAAGTCAAAATATTAAATAGACATAATCTTGCAGTACACAAAGACTAAAACTGGTGTTTTATTTACCAAAGCTAGTATTAATTTAATAAATCATTTAAGGACAATCAATAAAATTGATTTTCCCAGTCGCAAATTTGATAGGCCGTCCCTTTTCCCAACTTACATGCTAAATTTAGATACTAATTCAGCATTACATTTTGAAAGAACGTGCATTAAGTTGTACACATTGTGATTATCGAACAAAAGCTATTTTCAAAAAACTGAGGGTTATATCATTTTTCTTTTCTATAGTCAATATATAGAGATTTACCTGCAGAAGCATTGTGGCAATTCTCCGCTGCCATACATGGACCATAAGAAAGGTGTATTTCCGTATCTTCCGAGACTGGTGAGAAATTTCTTGCATCGTTCCACTCCTTCCATGCATGGTGTGGTATCAGTGCCCCCGGCAATGGCGTAAATTACGTAATGAATGAGATTTCCAGTCAGTTTTTTGCTCTTTAGATAATCGAGCAATGTCTTGTTCTCAAAACCTGTAAATTGACCAAGCCAAGAAATTTTAAAATAGTGAATGTGTCCTATATACTTACTAAATAAAATATTGATACAATTCTTTTATATGCAGAGCATTTTATAAAATTAATTGATTTTAAGGATATTTATTTATAATTTAATGGAATTCAGATGCTCTTACAAATGAGAAAGTTCATGTTCAATAAACGTTTTTAAATTAATGCACTTATATTGCAGTAGTATAATTGTATTTACCTTGAAACTCTTGTGTTATTTTATCATGGTCCATGAAAGATGTCAATAGTTTCATGAGCATTCGCTTTTCTACAACAGTTACATGTTTAGTGGCAAACACATCAGCACGGGAGCATGGTACTGGTTCTAGGGAGTTTTCAAGCCATGTCAGCACACGATTGACACACCGGAATTCAGCATATCGAGCGATATTAGATGAAATCAATAGCTCTACCAATTCACCGCGTGCAAATAGCAACTGTTAAAAGACAAAAAAAATTGTCATATTTTTTTATGACTACTTGATAGAAAATGGAATTTAAAATTTGAATTTACAGAAAAATCCTGTTACAAAGAGTGTAGAAGGACTAAATGTTTGCTTTTAATAACCATTAATGAGATTTATTTGTTAAAATAACAATTGAGTTGGGATTTGAGCAAAGTTCTTATATTTTCGAGTCCTGAATGCACAACATTACCACTAGACTAACATAACCATCAACTATAGGCATGGTGGTTTAGTTAAATTTATAATTGTATGATTTTAAAATTTGTTGTTGCAATTTTCTCATAAAATCATCATTTTTGTTTGAAAGAAAAGCAGATAGACGCAGCATAGAAATAATAGTTTTTTTAGGATTCTTTGTTAGCCACTTTCTTCACCTATTAGGTAAATATATGTTCTGTATTTAAATACAAATAAAAAATGGTATTTATCAGTTTTTAAACGGGAGCCACAATTTAGAGGACTGCTTCAATTTATTGTTGTAGTGTTTTACTTAAATCAATTTTAAAAGATTTTAGATTGCTTGTGGGTGAGATGCTTTGTGGATAATTAGGACAAATTAACAACATGGAAAAATAAATAATTGATTACAAAGTGTAAAAGAATTTAGCAGGCACTTAACACGATTAATTCATTATTGCATGTGATACTGGATTGTGTAAAGCGTTACGCAAATATGAACCAAAACCTATTATGTTACTCTTTATAAATAATACTCATGCATGTGGTATTGTGAAATACAATCTGACAAATAATTACACACAAGACTCTTGCATTGCAATATTATATATGTATATGTTATAGAAAATTTGTTTTGTTTTATTGTTTACTATCAATCAATTGAAAATATCAAATAAAGATAATCATTAAAGTATCATATATTTCATTTTAGTTGTATATTATATTTTGAATTTTTTTTTATCATGACTATTTTTTTTTTTTTACAAAAAACTTGTAAAAAAAGTTTTAGTATCTGAATTTTTGATTAGAAAATATTTTCCTTGAATGTATTTAGAATATATGATTTATTTACATTAATCAATCTCAATACTAAATAACTCAGTTTCTTCAAATCATCCTTTTGACATACATTTATTTACTGTGACCATTGTCTTAATAAAACTCAACTCTACTTTAAATATTTCTACATTTAAAGGTTAAAATAAATAAAATAGTATAACGCTTTTTAAAATTGAGCAATCAATGGCATTCTTCAGTTCATAATCTGAAATAATTACGCTTAATTCAGGAGAGGTCTAAAAACTTGTAACACTTTGTGGTATGAGAATCAATGTTGATAAAAAACTTGGAGGGGATAGATCAGGGTTTCCCAAACTTCCCGAACATGAATAGGTGTTCTGTGACAATTTGGAAAGGTTTTATACACTGAAACGCATTTAAAGATCTTCTTATTAGTAGGAATTACTCAACCTAAAAAATAAGCTAAGTGTTCAGTTAAAATTTCCGGGTTTGCAAAGTGTTCTATGGCAGAAAAAGTTTGGGAAGCCCTGGGATAGATGTTTCTTGCAATGCTACTACTTTTATCTTGCACCACATCAGCTATGTGAAAATATACCATGGTGTAACAAACATGAAGCACATTTCAAAATATTTGAGGTGTTCAAAGAATTGTTTCAAAATATTTTAATTGATATGCAATAGTGTGCATGATTTTTGCTGTGCTTATATCATCTAGACAAAATTATATTATGGTTGAGACATGAAGAAGATGTCCTGCGATGAAGTATTTTTTTTAGAAGTTGAAAAAATTATTCTCGTAGAAAAGATAGTATGATTGATCGTTTAACCAACTTGAGAAACTCTTCCTTCTTAAGCGAGAAAAAAAGAGAATCCTCTGGTTTAAAGTGTAAAACCACAGGTTCCACAAGCCCTAGTCATTTTTTTATTATTTTACGACAGGAAAGCCTTGTTTTGGTAACTTAAACGCAACAAAAAATTGTAAGGTATTTAAGAATACTTGTATCCAGTATCATGATTATTATGAGCAAGGCTAGACGTTAAAATGATTGAATTTATGAATGAAGCATATGTGTAATAATATCACCTTCGGAGCAAGATCAATGTTGAACTTTCGATATTCTTTCTTCAATTTATCTTGAGTCCAGTCGAGTTCAGTTTTTTTTTCACCATCGCCAGTTTTTTCAGATGAGGGCTCTGCACTTTCTGAATCATCCTTAGGCGGTTCCTCTACTTTTGCAGGACTATCTCTATAATTTTTCATTGATATAAATATAATTTCAAATCGAACGTATATAAAATAATACGTAAGTCAATTAAATGCATAAGTCTTACTTATTTATGAACCAAGAATCCTCTACATTAAATATTCCAAAATTGATGGAGTCAGATATTGATTTTGCTTTGCTGTCATCTATTAACTTTTGGATACTTTCAAAATTAAAAGACGCCCACATTCCTCCGTAAAAGTCATCCGAATCTAAATGCAAAACACGTTTCCCAATTCTACTTGCAGCGGCCGCCACAATTGATTCAGTCATCCCTGTAAATCGAATGTACGGCAAAAAATTAGTCATCAAAAATGTATTACTGTCGAATCAATCTTGGCCAAATTATTGACTGATTGCATTTGAATAATAGGTCTTACCCGTCCCGATGACGATAATGTCGAAATCTGTGGGCAGGTCGTCGTCCATTTCGATATATTGTATCTAGAACTTTTCGCCGAAACAATGAAGATCTGACAGCTGCTGCGTTGGAGATACAGATACTTATTTTATTTGACACAACTAGATTGACTCATACAAAACGGTATCATATGTAATGGCAACATTTTTTAGACAAGAGTACAACTTACGGAAAATTAATTTCTCCAAAGTACAGTTGCTTAATTAATTTGTCTGATTGCACAATATATCAACTAATAAATCGTAAATAAAATAAAAATATACTGTATAATTATAAAATACCTGATTCTTAAACGATAACACAATAAAAAAATTTATGTATATTCCTACGTCAGGAAAAGTTGATTTAATGTACTGGTAGCCTAAACAGTTAGGTCAACATTAAAAAACGAAAATTTATCAAGTAGGAACGAGTTTGAAGTTTGGCATTGCGTTAATTTATTTTTATGTCCCGGTGTTTTGATTATAATTATTGTTATCGTGTTTGACTTGCCCAAAACATATTATACAAACATGGATGAAGATTCAAAAGATCATAGGCAAATGTGTAAATATGGTGCCAAATGTTATCAAAAAAACCCTGACCACATAAAACGATTCAAACATCCAGGTAAACGAGATCCGACATCTCCAATAAGTCCTAACCAAAAGCGAATGAAACTGGATGTGCAAGCAGTAAAGAAACGTGATACACCATCTCCTCAAGCAATTCCACCTACTGTTGACAGAGATTCAGTGAATAATGATGAGCAGCAGGATGGCTCTGTATCACCTTCAATTTTGTCGGAAGCAGTTGATTATAAGGATCAGCACATTTCTGTTTCACCCGATCATACCGTATGTGAAGAAGATACTTTAGATGTTTTTCACCCTGTGCCATCTGATATACCAAAGTTTATCACAGAAAAGTTTTTAGTGCAAATGCCGCCAGATTTTTATAGTTTTTGGGATTTCTGTTGCTCTATTTCTAAAGGAAAGAACACTACAAAGGTGTTTGAAGGCGTAAATATAATATTGGTTGGCGCGTTTGATGTATTAAATGGAAGTTTACCCAAAAGAAGTAAAGATACTGAATATTTGATTCATTGGCGATACTTCTATGATCCTCCAGAGTTTCAGGTCTGTATCTAGAATTAATGATATTTTAATGAATTATTAAGAATAAATATTCAATTATGTGTAGGAAAACATCCTTGAGTGGAGGGCTTAATTTAAATTCAGGAGGAGTAAATTAATTTTATTTCATTGCATTAAAACACTCATGATTTCAATCAATATGAGATTTATTTGTACCATCAAATTTATTTTAGTAAGTAATACATTGTCAATTTTTCTGCAACCCCCCAAATATTTTTTGCGATCCCCATTTTGAGTATCACTGGTACAGCCAATGTAAAAATGGAGTTAATCTAAAAAATATTGATTCAATTAACAATTAGCTTCGATGCAAACATTATAGAAATAATACTCAATGAAGCTATTATACAATCGGTTGAAAAGAAATTAATAAAATAAAAATATTTATTCTTTCTCACAGACTGTTCTGATGTCGCCCGAAAAGAGTGGTTTCCATTTGGGCTACTATAGAGACTCACCATCCGATTTACCATGTTTTATTGCCAGCAATGAAGCTGCAAAGAATTGTCAAATTAAGCCCGTTGCAGAAAATATTTTTGGAGCAATGTTGTAAGGAAATCTTTCTTATTTTATTGATGTTATTGTTATTAACATGAAACCATGATATAAGGAGGAATAATTGAAATTTTATTCGAATGCCTACAAAATTATTTAAAAAAAAAAATAACAATTATTGTTTAAAAGTTCAGATACAATTGGAACACTATTTCTATATTATGTGTCATTAAAACCTTTTATGTTTTTATGCTAAGATAACTTAAACAGTATCGTAAGAAGACGTATTCTTAAAATCTCTTTTTGTTTTTAGGTGTCATTTGGAAAACACTAAAAAGAAGTCACCATTCACATCTATTTCGTGTCAAAAAATTATCACTCCACTTAAAGAATGGGCGACTAAACATAAATTTTCATTAGAGACAAACTCTGAATCAATGAAAAAGAGACAAAAATTAGTAATCGCGAAGACATTCCATGGTGCGGGCATCGTGGTTCCTGTAGACAAAAAAACTAATGTTGGATACAGACCAATTAGTGAAAATAATGGTATAGTAATTGAAATTATTTTTTATATGCTTTGAAATTTATGATACTACAAAATGTGCCCTCTACTTACGAGCCCCATATTTTAATTACGCAATTATAATTGAGAGTCATCCTTTCGTGGGTGGAAAACAGTATAGATCTCGTATTGTTCCTCATAATTTCTTATTCCATTTTTGACTATTTTCGTTTTTTTATTCAGAAATAAAAATATCAATAATCTGTAATTTTGTTTGTTTACAGCTAAATTAAGAGTTTTAATGAGTCGAGTTACAGAGGCGGAAAATGAAGCTGGTAGACTAGCCGCTCTAGCAAATTTACAACCAATAATAACGAATGCCAACCTGGCAACGGATGAATGTGATTTCGGAACTGGACTTGAACTAGGATTAGATTTCTTCTGTATGGGAGAAAAATTGTTGAAATCAACTGTGAAATCATTGATGTGCGTTGCATATAGTATGTTAAACAGAGATGCTTTTGGTGACATATTAACAGTAAGGGATCACTTAATAAAATATTTATTTAAAAAATATTACACTGCATAAATTGTTTTGCTTTTGGTGCAAAAACACTACACAACAATTAATTTATAAGCTTTGAATATTTTAGTGTCGTATTGAATCAAATGGGATTTTTAGGCGAATTCTATGAAACATGTTATGGTTTGGTTGTGGTTAGCCTTACTGTCACATTACAAACTTACTTTTATTTTCAATTTTCAGGCACATTTGGACAATCGAAGTGAAGGATGCCAGTTAAGTGTATCTGATTTATAAAAAATATTGTTACTAACCATTATTTTTTTAAATATTACCTCATCACCACCAGTCACCACCACTATCACCTATATCTATTGGGTATCATCCTGGTGGTCTCTAGGAAGCATTTCTTACATGTACTGCCTGATTTTTCATATTATATTTTATGTTAGCATTTAATAAATTATTTTTTAAATAAACTTTCCATCTGTTTTATTTTTTTCAATGCCTTTATACCCTAAATAAAAAAGGGTATTTTCCTGTTATTAACACGTTGGCTGCCATGGGATTTTTGACGATTCCGGTCTAAAGAGCCAATTTGATTTAATCATGTTATGTTATCAAAAACTTTAATAATACCACATAGTAGTAATCAAACAGCCTAAAATATTAAATTGTATTTTCTGTTCATTTAAGCCAAACCTGATTTTTTATTTTCTTTCCTGAGGCCATCTGTTCATATTTACACTGTTATGCTACGAATTTCCTCGTAGCTGTACAAATATGGCAAGTAATGAAGGGACGAGATAACTCGTACTTGGCAGTCAACATGTTAAGGTTCAATATTAAAAAAATATTTGTCATAATCTTTACGAGAAAAATGAATCTCTTCAACATGCTTTGCACTGAAAAAATAAAAACCCAATTTTTTCTCGGTTAGTTTAGATTATCTAAAGATCTAATGCTCTGAGGGAGGACTCAGCCTGCAATGTTTTTTCAATTAGTGAGTAAATGGCCCCTGGTAACAGGAAAGTACCCAAAAAGTGTGTTTTTGAAAGGAATAAAATTATTAATAAAACCGGGATTTCCGTTTGCCTTAATATTGATTTTTTACCATAGTAACATTTTTAAGACTTAGTTAGCCATTTATCTCATAAATAGTGGCGTGGTAAGGCCAGGGTGCCGCCCTACCACTTTTAAAAACATGTAATTTACTTTTATGTACATGCACTTAACAAATATTTTGATGTTCAGTATTTATTGACTAACATACATTGTTTTTTTTTAAACATTTTTAGTTATTTTAATTACTATCATAAAAAAATATTTTCTTTAATTATGATGGAAAAAAGGGGGAGGAGGCTGAAATTAAAAACCGCCCCAATATTTCTTTAAATAGCACCAAACATCTGCATATTAGAATATAAAAAAAAAATTGCAAATTTCCATTAATTCTATTAAATCATTTTTGAGATGAACTAAAATTTTTAAGCTCATGACCATTTTCTACAATCTGTATTTCGCATTTCATAAACTTAAAACAACACTGAATATAGAGCATATGGATGTATTTTTAAACCTTTTGGACATCTGGTTATATATGTTTGAATTGTTTTTTATATAGCTACATGTTTTGAACTGGCGACTTCTGACTACAAAGTGCGCACACTAACTAATTGTCGATCAAGGTGAGAAATATAATAGACCTAAATATTCCACCAAAAATAAAAACAGACAGTCTTCATGTGTTTGATTGTTAATGAATGTTTTTTTTTTGAGAAGTGATAATAGAGTAAAAATTTTGTATGCAGACAGGGAGTGGATTTTTCAGATGGAAAAATGGAAAGCATTGGATAGCAAAATCTTAATTGCTGCCTATCACTATTTTTTTTTTAAATCCACTTCAACTATCAATAGGATGTTTTTACAAATACATCTCTTTCGCATTAGTCAGTTATTCTTTTCATTCCACTGCGCTCTTAAGTTTTAAAAGCCAAAACAAAAAATTCGAAAATTATTCTATGTTCTGAAACACGTGTCGTAAAAAAAATGTGGTTTCTAAGCACACTTTAAAAAATATTATGAATTACCGTAAAGGAAAAGCTAAATCTATTAAACTGTTGTCGTCCTTATCAAAAATTAAATTCCGTTTTAAAAACATTAGTTAACGATTAGTAACGTTGGGCAACTACCTGAAAACCAATTATAGTGAAAAAACAGTGTCAAGATATGTCTTCACCCTGCAAAGTTTCATAAGCTTCACTTTCGCAGCGGACGTGGTGAAAAAATAATTAAAACCCTGTAATATTTTAAGGGGTTCAACTAGGCGTTATACGTTTCTAGTCGTTGTGATGTTTATACAATATTACATATTTTTATATTATAAGGATTCGTTTAATATAGTCAACGGCAGTTTTTTCATGTTTCAGTAAATCTGTATTCACTTGTTCGTTGTATCGGCACGTGCAGGATGAAAATTAATTTTCTCAATTTTCACACGCATGCGTATTGTCGAAGGCAGCCTTTAGTATTTTTCCTACGACTGGTACTATCGCTGTCAAATCGCTCGGCGGTGTTTTCAGGTTGGCACTACTCATCCGCGTATTCAGGGGTCAGTTTTCTGGAGAACGCGGGATCGGGTGCACCTCCTTGTGTCTTTGAATATGCTAGTGAACATATTCAGATTTGTGTTATAGGATCCGAAAAAATGTGTAAATAATCCATTCAGTGGCAAGGCGACATCGAAATGTTATCTCTGCACTGTTTGGAAATTCGGAAAATATGTTTCAACAAATTACAGTGATTTAGTTATTGTTTTTCCAGTGACATGTGTTGCACGAAAATGTGAATAATTCGCCAAAGGTTCGACACTCATTAATACGAGCACGAATCGTTGTAAATGTAGCCAACACCAGTCAAAAAAATGTTGAAATTTCAATTAAAACGATGACTGGTAGAAATTTTTATAAATACATATTAAATAGAATGAGAACTCTTTATTATCTACTCGTTCTATGAAAATGTTCCTCAGGTGGTTTGCTCGATGAGTAGTGCTAAAATTAATGTAAGTTACATAACTATTTTATTATTATTAAATAAAGTTCACAACTTAAAAATAAAAGTATGAAGCAATATAAATATTACAAAGCACAATTCTGAAGAAGATATTTAAGTATTAAATAAACATGCGCACCAATGACATTCATCATTCCATAAAATATATTTAAAAAAAAAAACTTGCACAAAAAAGATTCCCGAGTATTATTCAATAAAACAATTTCATATCAATGGACATGTGTAGAGCAACATCAAAAAGAATAAAATATTATAAGACGAATATCCTAAACTTTTTGACAAATTTAAAATAAAATAAAACGAACGTGTTTTATAGCTATAAAATCTAATCTAAATATTGTCGTGTTAAAAACATCTCGCATGTAACACGAAATGAAATTTTATTTTTATCATTTTAATCGGCACTTCCACAATATCTCTTCGATACAATATGTCAAGAAAATTTATTTTCAGGGTTGTCTTAAATTATAGACCTACTGCACGTACCTTATAAATTTCTTGACATTATATATTAACATATTCATTATTAAAATATAATTTTGGGATTCTTCTTTACCGTTCTTTTTCTCGAAGATGGCTGGATACCCTCTCGTGGACGATGGTTGAAAGTGCAAATTTGATAAGTCCACCTTTTCCTGAAAAATATTTAATAAAACCATCTTGTTGCACCATGCTATATACATGTCCCGTATTCATTTGACAATTAAACAACAAAGTTATTTAAATATATCTGAAAAATTGACAACTTCATTTGGATCTGAGACCTACGCTGCAAAATATATAATTCTGATCTGATTCGTATTCAGATCAATTAAAAGTATCTCATTCGTAAGCTCTACAAATGAATCGATTAAAACGTATTGTTAATATCAAAATAATCGCAAAAACAAATAACAAAATAATCAGTTTTGCGATCTACGGTAAAATTTTCAAAAATGGACTGTTCAAATTTGCACTTTAAGCTATCGATATGTTATTTACGAATTATCTAATTATACCACAGAATTATCTTGTCATTGGATTATGTGTATATCTACATAATATATATTCTTCCAATACCTATCTTATCTCGAATGTTCTAGCACAGTATGGTTAAGTTTCATAGTCCTTGTTTTCAAAACATAACTCATATGTTCGATTTTTTTATGACATCAGTTTGATATAATAACTAATAATATTTTCATAATCTTGTTACTACAAAAGCATTTTTAATGTACGAGCAAACAGCTCGGAATAGGTATTGTCAAAGTTAAGCAAGCATTTTCAATTCGTTCATAAAACTATCATACGACTTAAAATATTGAGTGTGGTCATATCCTTCAAGACTTCGCACGGTAAAGCTTGGGTCTTCTGATGTATTTTATCTATCTCGTTGTTCAATTTTAGACGTGTGCGTAGATTGTCATTGATCATCTTCCTTAAAGTCATTTGTCGAATATAACCTAACTGGGAGTTGGAAAATGGAAAAGAAGTTCTAGTGTTGCTTCTGACGACTTTGTCATTGAAAGTATTACAAAGTATTTCTAGACTAATTTAATTACTTCCATAGGTCGAATATATTCACATAATTCGAAAATACACCCATGGATTAAGACATTGTAATAGTATTTACATTTAAAAAGTGTATAATATTTGGTAAATAATAATAATTAATACATCCTCCTGTACAACGAAGTCGTGCTTAAGGGGGTGAATTATTATAACTTTCGAACAATTTCCTTTGTTAAATTATGGAAGATGAAAATATAAAACAAACGTTTTTTAAAGAAAAAAACTATTTCTTATGTTCAAGATACAGCGATGCAGGCTTATCTTACCCATTTTTTAAAATAACGGTTTCAGTAAGACAATACTATTATATTGAAGGAACGAATTATTTTAAACGTTGAAATAGTAAAATGCAATTGCTTACTAATAATTTCTTTACTGAACAAACATTTTCTCGGCGAACAACTCTCCTATGAATCCGACGTTATAATAATCTCGATCTCTTAGCATATTATTTCAATATACTTTGGCATATTCACTTCCATAGAAATGCCAATATCAAAGTTTTCATTTTCATTTTATCGATTCAAAAAATCATAAATATTGTAATTAAGAAGTGAAATCAATGATGTAGATCTCACACTTTTTGTCAGTGTATATTTATACATCGTCCTTATAAACAGATCTAAGATGCCGAAAAGCGAAACCCAGTTCGCAAATAATCGATGTATGATTTTCTGAATTTCAAATAATTTTAATGTTTTTTTGAGGGTTTCAATAATGAGTACCATTTCATATGTTAACACTGTTAATAACATCTGCACTTCATACTATTTTGGTATGAGTAAATATTGAAAATATAAAAGTGCTAAAGAAAATTCAACTCATAATATTGATTTCTGTTTAAACAGGTATGAAAATAATTAATACTCTGATATTATTTGATACGTGAAGCAAGTATAAAATCCCAAATGGAAACATACTTACGATTTCATGACGTCTATAAAAGCTTTTTTTAACAGGATTTACGTTTGAATTTAGAACATTTTCACAATATTTTTGAATCCAAGCAACTTTTTACAACCACGTTTTAATATTACATCAGCATGCAGATTATCCGACCATAGACAAACATTATAATTATATTTTTTCAAAATATTGTTGTGTCATATTTATTAAATATTTACTAATTAAAACCAATTATTATTGAAACCTAAATTGATGTCAAGCCTGGAATCGCAATAATTACTTTACATTAATTTCTATAAAAAATATTTATTTTGGTTAACAGATTCAGACGGAGTAAATTTTTAAAAATTATAATTCACAATTAAGATTAAGCCTCAGGTGATTTGGAATACACTAAAAATTTTGTAGAAAATTCGTGTTTGTTCAAATCAGTGAAAAAAATCACTATTTTAATAAATCTTAAGAAAATGTAATCATTCTTGTGATCCATTTAGACAACCTATGATATTTAACTGTTTCATATTTATAAAAGCCTGTAAATATGAACTGTCGAAGATTAAAAATAGATTTTAAGACAGGCTAAACAATCGAGCGTCGTCCGCTGTTATTAATTCAGTATTGCGATATGTCTATCGAAATATGAAGCCTGTATGTATATATACGAAGCCTCAAAAATAAAACTAACTAGTGTTTAAATTAAAACAAATAAGATTTGGAAAGAATTTGAACTACATAAATGTATCAATATTTTCCAAACTATTCACTAAAAATATATCGATTACTTTTTATACGAATATTTTAAATGTAGATAAATATTTCTGATTTTTTACTGTGAATTTTAATGGTAAAACAACATTCACAACCCTAATGAGTTTTCAGTAAAGATTGCACTACGAAATATTTGTGTTTTCATAATTTATTAATTCCATTATTCAATACAACATATTGAATATCATCCGCCATGTTAGTTTCTTGACGAAATGCGATTATCTCTGGCGGGTATTATTTATGGCATGTGTGAAATCGCTTTTATTGGTATGCCAATCGTCATTTCACCTCCGCTTGTTGGGTATATTTATAGAAGCTGTTTAGGTTCAAACATTCATCTACACTGGCTCACAGCTGCATGGCTACGTACATTTTAGTATTATAATAATACCTCACCCCGACTGGAATAACGCAGCACGTATCTCCCGACAGCATCGCTAAATATTGACCAAACATTGTTAGAGTATTTCGACAACGTTCATTATAAACATTGGCTATTATTATCAGAGCCGGTCCTATAGTTGCTGTCCCCCTGACCAATTTCATCGCCCCTTTTATGTATGATCATAAAAAAAACATGGAAAAAAATAAAAATATTGAAATGAGTTTACTGTCTAAAAAAGTATTGTACAGTAATGCCAGTTACAATAATAAACTCTGCTTGAATTAAAACTACACATTTGGCAACTGATTATCTTTGCATGTCGTTAACTTTTCTTTTGAAATATCCTTTATGGCGCCCCTAAGCACATGGCGCCCCAGGCGACTGCCCGTGTTGCCGTTACCTTGAGCCGGCTTTAAGCTTTATTAATATATTTAAGAAAGTATATTAATGAATGGCTTCCTATCAGTCCGCGAACCCTCTCCAGATTCTTAAAGAACTCTCTCTAAGTTTCAACGATATAAATTGAAATCCTGAAAGTTTTAGTCCGAAATTTCGAAGTGTTACAACGAAGTCGTTTACAAATAGTAATTGAGTAGTACAAATAGTAAGGATGACGTTTTTTTATGTGCAAACTAAACATGCATAAGTACATTGTGTCAATAAAATATATGGTAAATATTAGTAGAAACTCCGTGCTAAAGAATTATAATTTATTTTATAATTATATTCATTAAATTGAATATCTAAATGTTGCAATATCTTGAATTTCAAACAAATTTTTATTATTGCGAATGGTTTAAATCGAAATAAGAAGATTAGAAAGAAAACATATTTCGTCAGAACTCTACCGAGACACAAGGGGGCACACCGGCTTTACACACATACTACTGAAAACATGACAATTAAAAATACGTAAATTAAGTTTGAAATGCCTTTATATTATATTTATCTATGTTCAGTTGTGTATGTGCTCCGTTGTAAATATGTCTGATTGCTTATAGATTTTTTCGGTAGAGCTATAGGATGCTGGTATAACATGGGAGAAATGAAGTATTCTAGCAAGGTGTCATATAGCCTAGATAACTGTCTATATACATTTTACGTTCATGGAGATTTTCACTGCGGCGCGTGTCTCTTTAATCTAAAATAATGGACTTATATTTATTATGTATTCCCATATTATTATAGCACAGATAAAAACTGCGAAAAACAACCCGATGAGTGGGTACGCTGATAAAAAAGCTTTTTATGAATTCACGAAAATTTGCAAAATCAAATGCTCAATAGCGTGGAATCAACAAAATGTCGGCATATAACACATCTCATACAGTGTGTCATATTTTGACGTTTGTTATCAACACACTGAAAAGGGACTCAGTACCTTGTCTCAAAGGATAAACGCGTTCATGTTGACCAACCTACGAGTACATAGGCATAATAATTATATAGTACAATATTATTTTTTAAGTCGGATTAAAAAATATAAATAAAGTCCACAGCATTTTAGTTTTATTTTATATTTTGAATCTCAGTACCGAGTCGCTTTCAATTCTTTTTTATTTGTTTAAATATTCAAAACCTTTTTGCTGTACCTGCTCTTAATTTAAATAATTCTTTCAATAAAAATGTTGCTATATTGAAAATAATTATAATAGAAGACGATTGATTGTTGAATCTTGATTATTATTGAACGTTTTTGTAATTTGGTAAGTACATTTTTACAATTTAATAAATATAAACTTTCAGTCGGTAAACTTTATTTTCTATGATATTCATTGAACATACATTATTACTGACATCTTCCAAGCTTTCAAATAAACTTTTGGCATGATTGAAAATACAATAAAGTATATTTGACGTTAACGCCAGTTAGTTGTTTTTAAGTTATACGTATTTATTCACCCTGTTACTACAAATTCATTTCAATACTTGGCAACACACTATATACGAGTATATGCATTTAAATCTCTAATTAGTCATCAGTAATGACATTGAAATTAACATTGTTGAGTTAAAAATAATAACCATATTAACATATTAAATTTTCACGTTGCTATTGTTTACCTTTCTGGAAAAGTACTTGTGACGGACAGACAAACATATGTATTGTATGTTTAATAATATAAATGGAAACGATTACGTAGTGAGTATAAAATTAAATGTGGTTATTATTTGAATTTAATAAGGGTTTGAATCTGAATGTTTACAAATACTGTATAGTATCTATTTGATTTTTTACAATTATAAGCATAAGCAACGTTTCGTATTACTTTATCAACAGTGACATACGATGACTCGTTTCCATATGGACATATCTATATGAATAACGTTTAAAAACTCCGGGACACTCGCACGTCAGAGCCGAAAAAACCTTCTGGGACTGGCGTTGATTGTCATATCGATTTTCACTTTGTAGGCACGGTGCGCTTCGCAGTTTCTATATAGGTAAGAACGACGTTTATAAAAATAGTTTTCGCAATTTTACCCTTCATTCGACGTCTAGAACAATTTGAAATCTATGTTTACTGTTTTATGTTTTTGCAACCAAGATAAGATTATTCTTGTAGTCATTATTGTAATTTTATTCAAAATATTTATCTTAATCTTATTCTTAAACAAAACATTACTTTTAAGTACGAAAAAGTTGGTACAAACACTGAAATATGTGGGCTTAATACAGTCAAATCCCGCTATAGCGAATACCAAAATAATGAAATTTCCAATATAACAAACATATCATAGTGGACATGGACAAAAAGATATAACTATTTTAGATTCATTTATAACGAAACAAAACGAGTAGTCTCACGAATTTCGTTGTAATGGGATTCGGTTGTCAGTGGTTAAAATGATACTTAATCATCGTCTTCAATTGATAGTCCCCGAATTGTAGCCCAACTATAGGTATTTAGATTCCAATAGAAATCTAGAAAGTTTACTACCCCAAAAATGGATTTTATAGAATTCCACATTGTCAAGACTTAGTTTGACATTTTTTCTCCGCTAGAATTGTTTGTCAGCCAATGACTCAACCCGCATCCAAATAAATAGTAACTACATGATGTAGATACGTTATCAGTATAGTTTGATAGAAATTAATTACTTTCAAAATAAAATAAATCGTCGCCAATATTGCAGGAACACGTATCTTGATTTTTCGATTTAAGTCACTTTGTAAAGTAAAGTTTTATTTATTTCTCATATTATTGGGACGTTTTTGCATTAACACACAATTTAACCACGTTTTATAGCCGTATGTGTCGATGCAAAAATGTATAAATAATACAAGGAATTGCAAAAAATAAAACTAAAACAAATCGCTTATTGAGTGCAATACCGTAATAACTGAAATACTGTCATTTTTTATTTATTAACTCGGATGTACTTTGCGATACGAAATTATAAATTGTTTATAATAAGTTGTATACTCTATTATATCTGGCCAAGCCTTTCGTCACCTTATTATTAGTTTATAGAATATCCACAAAGCAGGATTTGAAAAATAATATTTATTTTCAATTAATTAGATGGTTTATTCAATATTACATAATGTAATTGTATTCTTCTATAATATAGCAATCATACGGCTTTAAAAAAAGCTCAGATACTGTCATAGATTTACTTGTAGGCACTTAAATGCCATTTGTTTTTCATCTCCTGAACATTTAACGGTAGATCTATTTAAAAGACCAATCCTAAAGCGACTATTCATTATATTATAGATAAAGTGAATTCAAATACATACCAAAAACATCTTCATTCGTATAGGATTTGAAGCTGTGATCACCGGTGCCGAGCATTTCAAAACCAACCAACGCAGCCACCAAAGCGGCTGCTTTATCGTTAATGAATTTTGGTATATCATACAAAAAACATTTTCAAATTGGATATGTGTAACTAATTATTTTTGGCATATTTCTTACAGGCTAAAACACGTCTGATAATTTACAAAGGCCTGATTGAAGTATTAAATTTCATACCTTAAATTATTTTCTGTTCACTTGCGCTAATGGTAGGTTTATCGGCTAAGTTTTTCAAATATTCTTTAATATTCAAAGATAAATAAATGATTTTAATTCATACGTTTTCACAAATTTTATATTACAATATAAATTCTTGTTTCATTTATTTATACATTTTTAATTGATTTATACTAGCGATAAGATGCTTGATGAAAATTTTAATTTCGTACTCAAATTTGTTTGAAATAGTATTAATGGATTTTTATTCACGGCATAGGTTTCAGTTTTCAGCATTTTCAGGCTGTACAAATAATATTGATATGTAGGTGGTATACGGTAGTTTTGCCTCCAAGCTACGTCAGATTTTTTTTTGTATACCATGTTCGCTCCTAACGTGGAGCGTATGGATCTATACAGTGTAAAAATATCCACCCGAAAGAGGAGTATATGGATCTTCGTAATGTGAAGATGTCTGGACAGATTATTTTTCACGAGAATTGTTTGTCAGACAATTACTCAATCCAATGGGCGGGCATCTAGTCATGTATTTTCGGGTTTTTAAAATCCGACTGATGGGGATTCGAACCCGCATTCCCGAATCGCTAGGCACTCACGCTATTAACTACGCTACCGCTGTCAGCTTGGTCTTACAGAATCTCCTACTCGCTTATGTGGTGAAATGCAGGTTGCCAATCACATCCTTTGGGAGTGTCTCTATATGTCGGTTGAAAGGGAAGAGCTTCTCAAGTCGGTTCAACCATTTGTCAGACTGGTCGACATTACGACTTTGTTTCTACGAATGAAATTTTTTTAGCTTAAAAAAAATGCAAAATCTTACACCTTTGAATTTTCGGTTAGTGGTATAAGTTCACTTTGGAATTACACTCCTTGAAAAAAAATAATTCATTTAACACCATAGACAAAATTCACAAAAATGTTCTATCGGTGTTTTATTATACTATATATATTTATGATGTAAAATTTCTTCAAATAAAATGGTAAAAATCGTAACTATAATATTTTCATGCAAATATGCTTTATCATAGAATGCCAGTTCTATGAAAAAAAGTAAGCTATTCACTGAAAATTTTCCTCAAACGTTACAAGTTAAATTGAAAAACTCTCTTAACGTACGAACTTTTCAAAGAAATCTTTTCAGTATAAGACGATTAGGTAAAAGTTGATATATCCGATACACCTAATTATCATATTCCACTTTTATAATATGAAGCTTAAGTTTTTTCTTCTTGTAAATTAATTCATGACAGACTGTTCAAAATCCACTGATCTCAAATATTAACATAATTTTATTTATAAATTCATTCTTACAGTTTCTTAAAAAAAAGTTACAGAGTTAAAAATTGTAGCTCAAAGAGTTTATTATATATACTCGTATATAAATGATCACAGTATTTACAACTTGATATACGTACTATCAAAAGGATGTAAGCTGAAAATGTCGAATTAGTACCTAAATTTAACTTTTATGTTTGAAAAAAGGTCTGTGCCAATTGCGACCAGGAAAAAGAACTTCTTTATAACTATACATCTAAATCAGCGGCCAATTTACCAATAGGCGCACAAGGCGCGTGTCTAGGGCCTCATACATGAAAAGGGCCTCAAAATTCTCGAGGGGACCTCAAAAGCAAAATAGTATGCGCATATTCTGTACTGTGACGAGCTAAAAAATTAGAAAAAAGAACTCCTGTGACAGTTGTGACCAGGAAAAAGGACTCTTACCTTATTAATTTTAGTGGTCTTTCTTAAAAAACTAACTAAAACCCGATAATCTTGATGCACTTCAAGGTTGTGTCTATTTAATATTTTGATTTTGGCCCAAAATCATTAAATATACATTTTTGTGCGTCCAAATTTTTTCTGTGTGGGTTACATCTTTTTTCCTTTCTACAGTCGATATATATTATTTATTATCATATTTGCTCGGAAAGTAGATCATATAGATCTACACACTGTGGAGAAGTCAGCTCGCAAGGTGGAGTATATGGATCTCCGCAACACGAAGATTTACATTGACAGAATATTTTTCACGAGAATTGATTGTCAAATAATTACTCAACCTGATGGATTTATTTCTGGATTTTTAAAAATCTGATTCACATTCCTTGGATGCGAGGCGAGCACGCTAACCTCTCGGCTATCGAAAGGATTATATTATTATTATGTATTTCAAAATTTAAAAAAGTATTTTTGATAAAAATATGGTATTTTTTTTATTATACTACAGTTCTTATTCACTGTACATATTTACATTTAATAAAAAAGGATGATTTTAGCATGTCTTGCTATTGATGCGAATAATGATATGTCATTGTTCAACCCTCAAACGGTTAACCATATATATTCGAAACATGGAGCATGTGGATGTCCACAATATTACGACCTTTGTACAGATTTCTTTTCTCGATTATTATTACTATCCATAATCTCAATCTAAATTCACAATAAAACATATATTTTTTATGGAACTAATCTCGACACTTTCTATTGCGAGGAAATTACATAGTTAGTCGTTAGACTGTGATAATATATATATTTATATCATGCTCGCTCTCAAAGTAGAGCATATGGAAAGTGAAGTATATGGATCTCCGTAATGTGAAAAACGTCTTGGTAGATTGTTTTTCAGACAATAATTGCTGAACCCAATCCGCATCCAGTCCTGCATTATTGTTTTTTTATAATCGGACTGATGTGGGCTTAATGCCCACATTTCCCGGATATCTAGACGCACACGCCTACCTCTACGCTACCGAGAAAGATAAATATGTGTTTAAAATATAATAATTTGGTGAGTTTTCAATATTTGTTGCTTAAATAAAAAAAATGATTCTTAAAAAAATCTTGAGTAATGGAGGGTGTTAATTGAAGTGTTTTCTCTTAAATTAATAGGAAAACAATTAACTTACTGTTTTTAATTCAGCGCAGTTATTTCGTGCCACGCATATGCCAAGTACGCCCACGTTTTGATTGGAAAATCCGGTGAACTTAAACGCCATATGTTCGTTTACGTTGTTCTGCAATATACACCGACGCTCCAAAAACTTAATATATGTACATTATATTGTTTTTCGTGAATGTAGCGGTTGTTTGAAGCACATGACTAAAATACCGCCCGAGAAATACGTTATAACGTCAGGATTTCGTGTGAAATTGCGATTCTTTCTGAATATTATAATATATTAATAATGTGATAGATATAATAGATAATTCACTAAAAACAATACGAATCACACACCAGTTTAGAAAAAATGGCAGAGCAACATATTTAATATTTGTTTTCACTACTGCTTAAAGTTTTTGAAATTAGAATTGTTCGACATCCAATTTTTTTTCTCGTATACTTTTTGTTATGACGGTATTGCCATACTGAAGATTATATCATTTATTTTAATAGGTTGTTTAAGTTTGACTACTTGATATTAAATTCTGAATTATTTAAAACTGGTAAACTTCCATATGTGAGATCACTGTT
>JAGVSQ010001639.1:0-28121 GCA_022683975.1 Rhyacophila evoluta | reverse complement strand
CTCCACTCGGAGTGGATATTTTCATACTGTGTAGATCCATATGCTCCAGTTTGGGGGCGAACATGGTTTAAAAAAAAAAAAAAAATCCCGGTAAAGTGTGTCCTCGGTAGCCGAGAAGAATTTGGCATACGCGCTTCGTTTCTGAGGAATGTGGGTTCAATTTTCACATCTGTTGGATTTTAAAAAATCTGAAAAGGCACGACTTTTGTCGCAATTATCTGACAACTGATTCCTGTGAAAAATAATATGTCGAGACATGTTTTCACATCACAAAAAGTCATATACTCCACTTTAGGAGTAGAATTCTTTATAATATAAAGATGCACGTGCTCCACTTGTAAAAACAAGGATACTAGACCAAAATATTATATTTTTAACGCGGAAAGTGATGAAAGTTTTTATAATCCTAAATTTAGAACAAATATTCAAATAAACGTGCTGTGTAAATTCCAGCGTTTTTTTTTTGTTTCACTGGATCAAAAATACATGAAACACTTCTACTTTTTTTCAATTTGCATTCGTTTGCAGCCAGCTTTAAAGGTTCCCTATTTTCGACTCTTAATCGCGCAAGCGCATGGCCCCACTTGCCATACGACGAAACAAAACAAAATAAAACTGCACATCAATTAACCTCATCACACTTTCATTTACTGGCGTAACGAGGTCTAATCTGTATCGACTCTCTAGGGATGCCGGAATAAAAGTGGACACGTGTGTTTGATATTTAAAATGCGTTCGTAGCATCCAGGCATTTTTTATTTTTATTTTTTATCAAACTTTTTATACCAACGGTATAATTTATTTTATGTACATATTTATAATATTTTATCAAGGTTCACTATGCTTTTTCTGTTAGTTAAATAAGTGTGTAAAAAAAAATACATTCACTGGATTTATTTGTAACGATCGATAAGTGAGCTTTTCGACTTAATGTTATCTAATTTCACAATTTTTATTACTATCGACATTAATTTAATAAGCATCTATTTTCTCCCTGTAATCTTCTACCCTTAAATAATATAAATCGGATTATAAAATTTTATTTATCCTGAATAATTGTGAAAATTTTCGAATTCAATCTTCAGAATTACAAAATATGTGTTGATTATAAATTTCATGTTTTCATCTTATTTTTATCGTATATATTTTTTTCATGAGTGATCTGCTGAGAGTTATAACCCAATAAATAATGCAATAGAATTTATGAATTTTAAACCCAATGAGACAAATCTACAATAATCGCTTAGACATATTATATATCACAACTATTCTATTTTTGTTTCGATTAATTCACTTACCGTTAATAAAGTTATATATATTATAATATAGTTATGTTTACTAAAATTGTTGCCCGGTGTCTAGAGGTTAGCGTGTACTCCTAACGTCTGGGGATCCTGGGATCTGTCGGATTCTTAAAAATCCGAAAATGCAGGATTAGATCCGTTAAGGAATTCTCCTGAAAAATAATCTGTAAAAAGAGGTTTTGCACATTGCGGAAATCCATATCCTCTTTTGGAGCTAACATCTTCACACTGTCTACATCCATATTGCTCACTTTTGGAGCTAACGTGGTAAAAAAATTATGTGTGATATGATAAATTACAACCCATTAATGGATGCCATTAAATATATAGATTTGAAAATCAATGAAGCACAACCATAATAATCTCGTAGACACATATTACAACTATCATAATTTGTTTCGATTAACTCCCGCACTCAGTAGGAAAGTTATTTTTCGTCAAAGTTGTTGCCACGATAACGCGAATGTTTCAACAATGCTATAACAAAAATGCAAATCGCAACTTACACGAGTCCCAATGGTACGTTTAGCATTTTCTATTGCCTACGTACACATGCAACGTCAATACGTATTCACGATTGTGTAAATGTAGTACACTTTTCACGAAGAAATGATTCGAATCAATACCCGCATTTTCCATTGAGGCTTAGTTACTTTCGGATGTTTTCGATGTCTTTTTTAGCCCAGCTTATGGGTTCACAAAAGTCACAATACACGAGGGACAATTTATTTAAATAATCTATTTTTCATTTTCAAAAGCCTTTCTCCACGCTTTCCGAGCACTGAATATATGGAGAGCAGTTAGACAAATTACATATTCAAACATTTACATAATCTCATAAACGTTAAATTACGGCACACATGTGAATTAATTCACGATATCTATATTATAAAACGGAACAAACATTGTACATGTTTTTTTACCACAGTAGCAGTTTTCACATATCATTCTGGTCATTATCTCTAGGCCAATCGTTTTATTTTTAACTTTTAAATTTGTCGTCAATGATCAAAAAAATATTTAATAGACTGTATGTTGTAAAGTATTGATAAATAAGTTTGTAATAACGGAATGAATAAAATTATAATAATTCGAATAAAGAACGTGTTTGAATCTTTACCAAAAAAAAGCTCGGTAATAAAAACCTAGTTAATCAAAAAGCGAAATTGTTTTACTATACCATGAATATTTATTATATGATGTTTCAGCATTTTGTTAAAAGAATTTTTTATATGATACCGGCATAATATTTTTGCCAATCTATATTCAAATGCCTGAAGAAATATCCTGTGCTTTTATTATGTTTTTTTTCTTCGTTTGAAATCCGCTCACTTTTGTGAATCAACAGATATTGAATACAGATAGAAAGTCGTAGTGAATCGAATGCAATACTCATTTATATTAATGTTTGTATGGAGTCTTTATGTTTAGATTGAAAACGATTGGATCGCTTTGAATTGGAGCAAAATTTGCGAATCTCATTCAAACTAAATACCACTCAATATTGAACATGCTCTGCACTGAAATGTTATAATTATTTCCGTTAGTCGCAACAAACTGAATTAATTCTGCATGCATACACCCATCTAATTTTCGTAACTTTGGATATTGACAATTATTCTTATTATCATTATCGTTGCATTAATGGATCTTCTTTATCTTTAGTATAATCTTAATTGAACGAAACTTAAATAATATTTAGGTTTTTTATAGCTCATATAATAAATCATCAAAAACTTTTTTTTGCTAGCGTAGTGTATTACGCAATATACCATTGTGCTAAAATTATTTAACCAGAACCCGAATGATGCCACAATTTTATAAATTTTGTTGTGAAAGATATTTGATAAAAAAGTACTCAACAATCATAATTCATTTAAGTAAGCTTCTTTGAAACTAAAGCCTATATTAAATTTATTTTTACCAAATTTAATATATATTTTTATTTCAGTTTGATACCTTCTTTTATTTATCTATAAATTTTCAGACGTAACATTCTAGATAAACGAAAGAGCTTTTTAATATTTTCGACTGATGGTGTTTGATGGAAATTGATTTTAAATAATTTAGAATTTAAAGGGCTTTTGTTTGAAAACGTTTGCGCAATCCTCTCAAAAGTGCACAGATTTCAAATTGAGTTGCATGGTATTTAACATCGTTCGTATTCAATTTTTTCCATTTCCGGTTTTTTATATTAATTTAAATATCATTTTTTGTTTTTATGATTGTTATTGATAACTCCATAAGTATGTTCTGTATGATACAATTTACCTTCACTCTGTTATCACATTACGACATACATGTTATCTTTATTCATCTGTCGATGCTTATTTGAAGTCGACTTTACTACCCAGCTTATTGTTATTGTATACAATATTTCTTATTTATTAGGTTGTTGTCCATTCAATTTTTGCTTCCTCCTCACAATCGGTCCCATAAAACGTTACAGAAAATCTCGATATTGAATATTTCTCATACAATATTTCACGTATGCAAAGCGTGTTGTGACGTTTGTTGCCGTAAACAAAAAAGTTTCCTCGTTTTGCTCGCAGTTACAATATATATCTACCTGGCAGGAAACAAAAATTAATCGCTTCATAAAACTGCGCAGTGAATTCAGATTGTAGCTCATCTTTTTTCCCTTTCGTCAACCACATTTTCCAAACGAGCATACACGTAGACATCGTGTGGAAGTTATTTGAAACACCGTGTACTTTTTAAATATATTTCTTCCAGTGTATTCATTATATTTATTATTTTTAAATAATATAAATATTCAAAATCTGAGTGAAACGTATTCTTATTCTCAATCACCTTTACTGAAACTACTTATTATTAGTCAATTTAGGTTGAATTTGACACGCAGCTACAAGAAGGCAATAATCAAATAATTAATTTCAATACATTTAATAAACATTTTAAACGATGTTTTTTTCTGCATTTTTTACGTTTTCCATTGATGCATACAGACATCGGGTACCATCTCTGAGAATTTAAATAACTTTCCAGTCTCATCTTAATTACTGGGCATATAAAAATCAAATGCTAGTAATAATTTTATCCTTCTTAAATTTAAACAGTGATCAAAAATTATAAAATGGTTTTATTGCTGTCTTTATAAAAATAAATATTCATTTTAATTACGGTAAAAATATGCGATCAAATCTATCATTTAAAATACGTATTTTATAACTTAATGAAAAAAAATTTAAATGATTAAATAAATAAGAAGTTAAATTAGTAGAGATATTTTTTGATTTACCTTACGAATTTATTCAACGTCAAGCAATATAGTTTCTTTCAAAAGATCGATGATTTCCATAATGAAGTTCCTTATGAACTCCCACGCTTCCGTTTTGGGAACACACTAATGAGTTATGTTTAATTTTTAACGAATCTCTAAGAAATACAAATACCTTCGTTAATTTTTATTTTGAATCTCGTGTTGTCTGATAAAATGAAATACACAATATATCAATATGTATGCTTTTGTGTAACTGTACAGTTTTATTTTATTAGAAATGTTTGACTGAAATGAATTACATTTTTGTCAATTGCTTAGTATTTAAGTATTTATATAAGTATTTAAATGTTTCAGCTTACATTTAGATGAAACTACTAAAATATGTATTAAAATTCATATTTTATTTGCTCTTGTAATAATTGCAAGCGTATTCTTTTTAAACGTTCTTTGGCACAGTCAGTATTAAAGAATTCATTCATTAAAACATTAAAATAAACTCCCACTCATATTTACACATACTTATTTGCTTTTTTAGGGATTTTTAAATAAACAAAATGCTTTTAACCTTTGAAATTACTATTTTCTATGTAAAAAAGTTCATTTTCATCATCGTCGTCGTCTTATATTCATCTGATATTTGTATTTCTGTTCATTTAAGTGTTTTCCGATTATTTTTTTTACTTAGTACTCGGCATCTAATTTTATTTGAAATAAAGAGATAAATGTAACAATTTATATAATAGACGAGATAAGCTGCACTTCTTGATATGAATTATAAAAATATACACCTGACCTAAAAAAATTGGATGTGTCGTTATTAAAACAAATTTAAATGAAGGATATTTATTTCTGTTTGTTTATTAACAGCTCAAGACAGCAATTATATTATACCGGCTCTGGTGCTTACAAATGTCAGGAAAAACTATAGTCTATGTCACTCTTACCCGTAGTCTAGATATTTTGTGTACACTATACCGAAGTAAACCAACATCAGTCGAAATATTTTCATTCGCTCCGCATATTTTTATTCTGAATAAACACAGTGGCACATTTCCATTACCATAATAACTCTCTACAAAACACCCGTCAGATTTTGTCCTCACACAACAGAGCCGGTCGTAGTATTTTATTAGGCCATATATTTTGCTTTTTCGTCTCCTTCTCTCTCTCTTTCTATTTCTTTTTTTCTTCTCATTGTCAGGCCTCGGGGGGGCCAGTTTCGTTCGCCGACCTATTTATATTCCTCGTCAGATTTTCCACCATCTGCCCTGATAACGCTTTATTTCTTTAAGGCTACGTTTTAGATTATCTACCATCTTTAATGTTGCCAAGGAGATTCTTTTTCGGTGACATTACTTTTATTTAATTTGTTTTTCTCCGTAACTGCTTATATTTTATAATCATTATCAAATATTATCAATTTTAATTTCCAGTTTACCCATTAAAACATTTTAACGCGATCATCAATCATACCCAAATATTTAAATAATATTATATTATTACTACAGTAGAATCAACCCAAGACTTACTTTCTATAAAAATCAAAAGTTTAATAATTAAATTACATTCATTAAATATGTATACTTAGTAATGTCGATAGCTGAATTTTCACACCATTATTGAGAACATCAGCTGTTTATCAATCCTAAATGCAGGACTATCCTGCTTGTAGGCATGCCAATGCGGAGAGCAATAATTAGGTTTAACAAAATTACCTCGGATATTAATATCTTCCATATGTTAGAGTGATTTTAGATGGATGCTATTATTTACATTATTAGAATAGGGTATGTCTAGCTTACTTGGTAGCCACTCTCTTTTTTCTTCTGTATTTTAAAAAAATTCTTTTTTATGTTCTTACAATGCTATTTTTATTTTTTATGTATTTATTTTAATATTTTTACTATAATCATATTAATATCGTGCTGTTTTAACCGTAGCAGTTTTTATTTACTTGTATTTGTTTTAATATTTTTGTTACAGTCATATTTATATCGTGCTGTTTAACTGTAACAGTTTTTATTGCGGTTTTATAAATTAATAAAAAAAATATTATCAAATAATAATACAATAATTTGTTTGGATTTGTAGATAGCTGTTTCTGTTGTCACACTTTTATCGGAAAAAATCCTTATTCTTAAAATATTAAAAAGTCCAGCATTTTTGATTTCATAATCATTTTTATAAAAAACACATATTTCGTAAAAAATTTACAATTTAGTGAGATTTTTCGATAGATGTTTAAGCTATTGTACACCATCATTTGCATTACTATTAACTGACTTATTCACGATATTGATATAAAAACTGAAATATTTATCGGTAAAACTTAACCATCTTATTTTATGTACAATATTTCAACGTTTAAATTAAAACTGATAATTATTACAACCATTCGCTTATTCTACAATTTCAACACATGTTGATTCTCTAATTAAGATACGTAAATAACATTACATCTTCCACGTATACATTTTATGTTTGAAATTCTATATAATCCAATAATATCAAACAACAGACTCAATCAAGATACTGTAATATGCAAGATACAAAATATCTCATGCATATGAATAGGAAATGCACTCATGTCGCATATAGCAGCGTTGCGACGCTTATATATGTCCGACGCCCGTCGAACAAAAGGATACCACGACTCGTGATGAGCCTGCGGTGATCTTTTGGCAATTAAGTCCCAAGTTCAAGCGAGTGTTATAACCCTATGAGTTAAATAACTTCAACAATAATATGATTTATAGATCGTTTTCACGTAGAAATATGTGAAGAAAATATTCACACAATTCGAGAAATCGCGTACTAGTGTATTCGTCCATTAACGTCATGTATATTCAATATTTCACTCATTACAGACATTTTTTTTTTCTTAATCTCTTTGATGGCTATTGATAAATTCGTCACTGTCAGCCATCTATAACACACAATCAAAACTAACTGACATGTGGTATTATATTTTAATATAATTCTTCAACCATTTTTTATATATAATTTTAGTTTGTCCATAACTTAAATTTTTACTATCCACTCGTAAAGTGAAACGTGTAAATCTCTACATTGTGAATATATCCACTCCATAAAATGAAGTATAATACGTAGTGTAAATACTTATTTTAATATTCTTGACTGATGGTGCTTGATGGAAATTGATTTTAAAGTCTAAATTATTTAAACTGGTTTAAATAATTGAGAATAATTATTTTGCTAAACATCTTAGCCTATTGGGTACTCATTCACGCGCATTTATTTTTTATTAATCCTGAAGCTGCGTAGTTCAAACTATATATGCAGCAATAAACTCAGCGATAAATAAACTTTTTTGAAATTTTGTTTCTATAACTAAATATTGTACTTTTCAATAGAATTGAATTGCAAGTACTGTATTATTATTTCAATAAACAATATGCAACGTACGTTTGTTACCCCACTGTGTATGCCCGCATAACTATTGTAGAGACGTAGAAGGGGGTAGAGGAAAAACTCAGCTATTTTTTCTGCTTTTTCCACATTATTTATTTTTTACCATTGGCATCTTCAATTTATTTGCTGTAGTGCTTGCGACGATGTACATTATGTTCGTTCTGAAAGTGGAACATATGGATTTAGACAGTGTGAAGATATCTATTTTGAAAGTGGAGTATATGGATCTCCGCAGTGTGAAGACGTCTTGACAGATTATTTTCCACGAGAATTGTTTTTCAGACAATTGCTCAATCCAATAGGTACCCAGGTCTGCATTTCTGATTTTTTTTAAATTCGACAGATCTGGGAATCAAATCCGTATTTCTCGGATTGCTAGGCGCGCACGCTAACCTTTACGCTACTGGAGATATTGTAGTCGTACTAATATTCACACTGTCATCATTGTATTAGTTTTTTTCGTGGCCTACTGATACATCCGATTATGTTGTGTACCTATTCGCTTAAAAAAGTTTTGAAAATTTTAAAAATAAATTACGAAAGTATTTTGGAAAATTTAATTCTATCCCATTCAAAATATTCGGCTGAAAAGGT
This sequence comes from Rhyacophila evoluta, assembly GCA_022683975.1. Lineage (NCBI taxonomy): Eukaryota > Metazoa > Arthropoda > Insecta > Trichoptera > Rhyacophilidae > Rhyacophila > Rhyacophila evoluta. The sequence goes on along the minus strand of JAGVSQ010001639.1, from coordinate 19,547 downwards.
CCCACTTTAATGTTTTATAACTGATGGAATACTTATCACTTAATGCAATCCGTGTCGCGGCGAATTGGTATCTTCCTTCCTTATCGATTAATAATGCCTTTCCTGTCTCTTATCTCGACGGCTTTTTTTTTTGATAACGCTGCAAAAAGAAAATTTTCACTCCCCCTTGGCTCGAGTTCCGTTACGCCAGGAAACGGGAGGTGGGGTAAGGTTCCTCCAAGAAATTCGTATTTCCTTTTTGCTTGGATAGGGGTTATAACTTTTTGGGTTTTCATACTTATGACAAGAATAAAAACTGAGACAAGATTCACTTCGCGTGTTATAAACATAACTAACTGTCAAAGAAATCTAAAATAACTTAAACTATTTTGCATCTGAAAGTCACATGTTCTTCTGTATAGATTATTTATTTTACGGTATACCATTTCTTGTCTATTATATGTTGTTTTAGGTCATTGTTATAAAAATATATACATTTCAAATCCTTGATTATGACGTACTGCTACAATTCAAATTTGTTTATTAACGTCACACGTTACTTTCAATGTGAATCACAAAGTTTTACCCCGTCTTCTAATTCTATAAGTCAATCTAATATTAATTATTTATAATTATTTATAAATTAATTATGTAATTAAATATTAACTCAGTTAATAGATAAAACTAAATTTATTCAATGAGAGAAGTATCCAATCTTTGCTGTTGTTCCGTGCCCCATATAATACCAAATTGTGCAAATGGAAAACAATAATTTCGATGTTTGATTGCGAAGAATTTTGTCCAATTATTAACTCTACGTCGAACATATAAATACTTAGCAATTGGAAAAGTTTTAAAGTAATAATACAATAAGTTTTTAGTGAAATATTATGCTTTCGATATATCTTCGTTGTCCATTGTATAACCATGAGTGTGTTTTATATATTTTTTTTAACTTTTAGTCATATTACAAAGTTTAATAGTCTTTTTTTATTTGCCATATTCGTTACGGAAGTAGAACATTTAGATTAACAAGATATCCACTCTAAAAGTGGAGTATATGGATCTCCACAATGTGACAGAATATTTTTTCGCGAGAGTTGTTTGTCAGACAATTGCTCAATAAATTGGCCAGCCAGTCATGCGTTTTTGTATTTTTTTTAAATCCGACAGATGCGGTAATCGACCTAATAGTTTTCGGATTACGAGGCACGCACGCCAACTTTTACGCTACCGGGGACTAAATAACCTTAAATTTGTTAGTTTACGTTAATTATAATAGTGTTGTAAAACAACATCAACTGTTTTTCATTCCTAAATTCAGGAATATCTTGCCAGTAACCATGCCAATGCGGAGGGCAATGGTGATGTTTAACGAGATTGTTTCTTATATTGATATTGTCCACCTAGGTGAGAGTGAGTTTAGATAAATGCTATTATATACAGTATCAGAATAGGGTCTGTCTAACTTAACGGTACACACTCTCTTTTTTCTTCTGTATATATATTTGTTGTAATTCTTTCTTTATATTTTTTTATATTTTTATATGTTTTTGATATTTTCGCCATAACCATATGTATATCGTGTTGTAAAATTATTAAATTTTTAATGTTACAATATGTACAAAATAAATAAATAAAACAAATTGAGTGTGTGCTTTTTTCTAATGCATTATTTGTTGTGAGCAAACAAATTTATTACACTGATGGGTTGGGAATACGTCTTACGTATCCGAACAAATGTTTAGTAATTTTGTCAGATGTAAGAGACACCATTTTCGTATATATATTAATCATAACTCAAAGTGACTGGTTCCAGAGCGCGTGTTCCCGGACTATCTCTTTCTCTCTTGCCTTGCATTCAGCGCCGCCATATTTCACACCATATGTGGTGTCTATATAATTTATCCATACAAAATCGAGTCGGCGGCTTTTGTAAGCGGAATCCTTTGTCGATTGTAGTATAACCGCCCATAACCGAACCGTCCCCCTCCGCCCAAGTGCTGGAAACCCTGCGCAATTGTAAACCGGCTAAGAGTTATGAGTTTTTCAACAAAAGTTTTCGCAGATGGCTCTCTCTGCTATGTAGTAGTCCCATTCTGTTCTCCACGGCGATGTAGACTTTATACTGCGTTATTTCGCCCGACCAAATGGCTGGCGTATGTAAAAGGATATCCTGAAAACTCCACTGTGGCCATTTCCGATTGAAATCCGATGTCAAAGTTTCAAAAACAAAATATTTGTATCGCTCAAGTGCTGGCTTGTTGCAGTACTTTGTATTTTTACTACTACAGTAGTTTTGGGTGTGACGTCAGCATACCAAAATCTACGATCATTTATTTTGAAACATTCTTCACCTCAATTATCCATCCAGTAGTACTGTGCTCGCAGAATCTTACTGTGATACAGAAATCAATGGCTACGTTCAACAAAATTGTTTCAGGTATCATCCACCTGAGTGAACGTGTTATAATACGAATTTTATCACCCAAATTTCTTGGGTTGTCTCCCCGGTTAGCGTTGTTGGTAACGTGCGCGGCTCACGATCCGGGGAATGCGGGTTCGAATCCCTATCTGTTGGATTTTTAAAAAATCTGAAAATGCAGGACTGGATGCCCATTAGGTTGATTAATTGTCTTACAAACAATTCTTGTGAAAAATAATATGTCAAAACGTCTTCACATTGCGGAGGTTCATATGCTTCACTCTCGGAGTGGATATCTTCACAATGTGTAGATCCATATGCTCCAATATATGAGCGAACATGGTATGAAAATATGTTTTTTGAAGAGTATTTTTATGTTTTAGTGATAATGTTTTGAAATTGTGATTTTTAAAGATTTCAAAAATTAATAAATATACAGATCCATTGTTTTTTCACAAAAATTTGCTCATAAACAATACAAATAATAAATTATAGCGATTAGGGTGTAAAATCTTGAATTTTCAAATTATTTATGGAGTGTTTTGAAGTATCGGTTTTTAACTTCACGTTTAACTTGTATAAAATTGATGTTTACAGGTAAATTATTTCGGCGAAAACATGTTTTGATCAACAAACTTTTTTTGGTAGATTTATGTCGACTTTTTGTGTGTCGCCAGAAGCCTTGTCGTGCCATTTCTTGTCTCCATTGAGAGTTTCCTTTTTCCCGTGGAAGGAGTAAATTTCGTTCTACCCCTTTATTATGTTTTTCTTAGCCTGCGTTCGTCCAAAACACTGGTTAATTTCCACATTACGAATAATTAAATTTGAAAGTGTTATTTTAGTAAACCTCTTCTCGACTCCTAAGATAGCGAGCCTGGCGTGTCGTAAATCCTGCCCTAAATAACTCGTCATACAAAAGCAGATTTCACTTCGGTTACAATATATTATTTAAGCTTTTTGGTCAGTGCCTTAACGCTATTATGTATACATACTTCTAGTAGATACAAATAGAAGCGCCAGTTTCAGGTATCACCTGCCTGCTGCCAGATTTAAGAATTCAAATAAGCTTGATAGTGAAAATATAAAAATTTACGTTTGTTCTCCATTTTATATATACATTATTCATTTGACCGAGGATCAATTTGAGGTACTCGAAAAAAATTCTGCTTTCAATTAAAAAAACTAAATGTAAAAGTCCTCAACGTTTAATTAACTTATCTACAGTCAGTGGTGTAGTGGGGCCAGGGTGCCGGTCTGCCACTTTTTTGTCATAGAACCTACTTTTTAAGCAAATTCAACCACTATATATAGCAATCGCCCAGACACTGTTTATCTAGAACCAAACCGCTGTTTTGTCTCCCTGATTAGCGTAGTTAGCAGAGAGCGCGCCTAACAATCCGAGTAATGCGGACTTAATTCCTCATCTGTCTGATTCAATAAATCTAAAAATGCAGAGCTGGATGCCCATTGGGTTTAGTAATTGTCTGACAAACGACTTCCGTGAAAAATAATCTGTCAAGACGTCTTCATATTGCGGAGATCCATATACTCCATTTTTGGAGTGGATATCTTCACACTGTGTACATCCATAGGCTACACTTTGGTAGTGAACATGGTACATATTTATATATATAAAACTATTGTTTACATTATAATTTCTCTCATTAGATACAACCTTCTCTCATCTTAATGATTCTTAAAATATCGAATGCTCGAATTAAATTTTTCAACTAGTCTTTTTGTCAACATTTCAAAAATACTATTTGCTTGGAGCTTTGTAGTTTCATCATACTGACAAAAAAGCTGGTACCCGGCCTCTTCGCAATTACCATTTTTTCACTACACGGTACCCATTATTTCCTCCAGTTTTCGGATACAGCTCTAAAAAGTAAGTATCTAATCACTGGTATTGTCTTTTCTCAGTTGATCAATTACTTACTATCCCTGCCTTTACGCGTTTTTGATTTTGTATTCTTGCACACTTAACCATTAGTATCATAAATTATTCTTATTGATAAAGATGGATTCGCTTAAATTTCAGAAATTCCACTCCAAAAACAGTATTATTTTTAGGTACACCTAATATTTGATTGAATGAGTCATTTATATCATAATTATATTTCTTCTTTACAATATTCTTCGCCAACTCAAAACTTTTTAATGGAAGTTAACATGAAAGCACAAATAACTTGTTCGAAAGTTATTTACTTAGTTGATTTATATCAGTTCGTTGTACATTTATTCTTTCAACCTATATCAACTTATTAAACTGTTTTTTGATTTTATAAACATGTCAAGAGCTTTAAAAATAAGTAAAAGATAAATGCCAAATAATATATTTGTACGTGCTTTTTTTATATTGAAATTTATTTAATGATATTATAAGTGACCGGACTGTAATAATGTGTACTTTGTAAAATATTTTTTGGACTACATCTTCTTTTGTGTGCTCTTGCAATGAGTATTATTTTATTTTCCCCTGCAAATAATGAGCGCTTTCAAGGAAGAAATTTTCGTTACAATTTAAATGATTTAATCATCCCAACCATAAACCATTTTTATGTTTAAACTTATTTCTGCGGGAATGTTTGTTATTATAAGGTTTTTGGTGATTATATATTTAACAGTTGATACTAATAAAATAATACTATCTAAAGGACTCTGCGACCCACAAAATTATATAAAATTATCAAGCTCTGTCCCGGCTTAAAGCTTTTTACTTTATTTTTATGTTTTGATAAAATATTCAAAACAACAATTTACGCTTAAAATATTTCATCGAATTGGATTTCTGCCCACAATACAGTGATGTTTTTGATTCATTGTTCTGATCACAAGTAATAGAAATAAATAAAAACAAATAAAAACCATATCTCGCTCAGGACAAAGCAATATCTCGTATACCATACAACCAAAAAAATACAAACACAGAGATTAAAAGAGGCCTCTATAGTCAATATTACCAAATTAAATTCCGTATTTTATTAATTTAGACATTAAAAAATATGATAATAACATTTTTTTAAATATGGGATTTAATATAATAACATTGGTAAAAGAGATTTTTTATATATTCTGTAAAAATTGTGATACGTGTTATACGAGATACTAGTTTATAACGATCGATATAAGGGTGTGTTTATCTATCATTCTTAGCATTTATTTAGTATTAGTGATAATTGAAACTTTCTAGTATATTATTTTTGCTTATAATATTTGTAACAAAATATAGCTACGAAAATTTCTCGGCCTTGTATTTTTCTATTTCATTGCCACGTATATTAACCAAACCGAATCCGTTCATCCAGTGGCCTTTAATGCTGACCATATGATCATTTTATGCATCATGGATGACAGGAGATGAAGGCATTTTCCCAGCCAACACCCTTTTGCCGAGTTACATAAGATGTGTACTCTATTTTTATTTGTATCATTTGATGACTTCCATTACATTGAATACGCCTATTTGCATTCCACCCCATGATTTTCTTTTGCAGTTCTCATCATATTGCCCAACATGCTTGTCCTCACCACGTTGTCAATTCACTGTTGGTACACTATACTATTTATCGAAATATTATTCAGCATAAATATGAAGTAGTATGGCTTTGTCGTTAATAAAGTGTCTTCTCTGAAAGAGGAGCATATCGACCACGGAAAGAAAAAAACATGTCCTTCAATTTTTTCAAAATAGTAAAATAAAAAAAAATGACTTGTGAAATATTTGTCCTGGAAAAAATCTTTTTACCAATTTATTGATTTTTCTTGAGTATTGAGTAAATAAAACACCAGTTTAGTCTTCGTGCACCTCGAAGTTTTGCCTATATAACGTTTTAAATCTACTAAATGTGAAAATTGAACTCGCAATTCCTGGAACCAAATCGTATCACGCTAACCTCTCGGTCACCAGGAAGACTTAAAATAAACTATATTCAACCAAAATATTAGTAACATATAAACGACTATATTAATGTCACATGTATGACTATATCGTTTATATATCATTATAAAAACGCATTGCATTTATTTATAAACAAAATTTCTATAAATAATTACAACGATACTATCGTTAGGAAAAATCAATATTATAGTATATTATGATATTGATTATTACAATGTACGCAGAAAATTTGTTTTATTATAAGCGATCTAATGTTTTATTTGAAAATTTTATCATTTTATTTGGGTGTTAAAAAATCTCATTTATATTTGTACACACCACCTTAATCAGTACCTCCATAAGATTTCCTTTCGGAGCCATCCTAAAATAAGTACCAGGAAGGTTTGATTGGAAAATCAAATTAAGACGTGACTGCCTCTGGACAAAACCTACGCCATAAGTTTATTCAGTTCCCTTCTCTTAATTTACTTTGGCGATTTGACTGGAAGGTTTGAAAGGCCATGAGAGGTCATAAAGTAATTTATTTAATGGTGATTGGTATCTTCTTTCTTTGGGTTTATAGATAGGTAACATAACATACTGGTCATTTAATTCGATTAATTATCTTGGAAAACAATGTTTTCTTTACATTTTTACATTACTATTATAAAAGCTTTTTCACTATTTTATTGTATTAAAAATCTCCACTACCATCGTACAGCTCTTGACTTTTATTTTCCATATCTCAATATCTGTGTCTTTTTGTGCCGATTTCTGAGTTACATAATTCACAATTATCTTTCTACTCTCTCTCTATTCAATAATCGAAACCGCGGTTAAACAATACATACTCCTTTTTCCATCGAACTCAAAGCAGATAAAACATTTTACTTAGCACAATTTATTACAATTATGTCTCCCCAGTGACATAGAGGTTAGCGTGTACGCTTAGCAATTCGGGGCATGCGAGTTTGACTACCATACATGTCGGAATTTTTAAAAATCCAAACACATATGCAAAACTGGATGCTCATTAAGTTGAGCGATTTTCTGATAAACAATTCTCGTGAAATAAATAATCTATCAAGATTGTCGTCTTCACATTGCGGAGATCCATATACTGCACTTTCGAAGTGGATGTATTTATATTGTACAGATCCATATGTTTACTTTGGGAGCAAACTTGGCTTAAACTTTTTTTAAAACAACATTATTTAAAAAAGTTACAAATTATCTGTCGTTTGTTTCAATTTATCAACTCCTGGAAAAAATCCTCATATTCTAGTGCTTTTCAGAATTATATGTAGATTAAATTGAGAACTACCATATAAAGGCATGTATAAATATCGAAGATGATAACAATAGCTGAATATTGATTTTAATAAGCCGATTAGTTTTAAGTATTTTTTTATTATGTGATTTCGAACTGATTGATTTTGATAACGATATCCGGTTGAAAACGTTATCTAGCATCATAACATCCGGCTTCCACTCCTTATATCCTAAAATGCATTTTTCGATTGCCTATACGTTGTGATTATTTCTCAGGCTCATTCCTCAGAAAGAAGTAGCAAAAGACGGCGACGAGTGGTTTTGAAATGCTGTCGCGAGTATTCGTCCGTTAAGAATATCGTCGAGGCGCAGGCAAACGAGGAAATTGCGGGCGCTATTGCGGTGTCAGCTGCAGTCGTCGACTTTTCCATTACCCCCCTCTGAACTATGCAACCTCGAGCTGCCACTGTGTCCTTTTTCTACGTACACACATTACTGCGTTGAATATTTGCTTGAATTTTGAATGCAAGCTATAAAAGGATTCCAAATTTAAACTTATTAGTATACTAATAAAGGTACCTTTTCCGCTGAAACATATCATAGGCCTACATTTTTTCAAACTTAAAAGCTAAATTTAGAAACTAATTCGACATGTTAAGCTCACATTCTCGTTATAGAATGTGTATTAAGTTGTACCCTTTTTGATTATTGAAAACTTAAGGTTACAAAGTTTAGTCTCACTATAGTCGATATTCAACTTATAGATGACGCTGAATCACAAGAACTCACCGGTAATCAATGTTTGACTTTGTAGAATATTCTGTTTTTAAATAAATCACATATTTTTGGCTTTGTTTAATATCAGCTCTATAATATTATTATACGTAATTAATATACATTTTGTTGTACCGTGTTCACTTTTAAGCTGTTGCATATGGATCTACGCAGTGTGAAGATATTCACTCCGAAAGTGGAGTATATGGATCTCCGCAATGTGAAGACGTCTTGACGGATTATTTTTCTCGAGAATTCTTTGTCATACAATTTCTTATCCAATGTGCATTTAGTCCTGCATTTTTGGATTTTTAAACTTCTACAGATGGAGAATTAAACATTCATCCGATTGCTAGGCGTGCACGCTACCAACTACGTCATCGTAGATACAAATATTATAATATGTGATAATTAGATATGTCTTGTTTGTTTTCAGTATTTGATAAAAAAAATGAATTATTTACATCTGCCTGATTAATATATTCATATATATTACCTTTACTGTTGCTTTAAAGGCAAACCCTAGCAAAATAAATTGAAAAATATCATATTTCATTTGAACGTAAACGATAATTTACTGTAATTATTTTTTTAACTATATTTTTTCACAATAAAATTACGTTTCACGTGTACAAACTAAAGAATTACGTTCCGTTTATAAAAGTATAATAATATTCATCCAAAGCCAAGACTACAAAGTTAATACGGATACCCCAAAGCTTTTGCAAGAATGTTCGTCGAATAATATCGTGCCTAGAACTCATTCATTGATAGTAACATTCACAGACTACGATAAGTTTTTATTTTCCTAATCACATTATGTATGTATTTTTATTTATAATATTCTATAATATTTTATTTCACTCTCGCTTCACACTTCTCATGTTTATTTTTGGACTAGCGAAAAGGCTAGGTTTTGGAAATTTCACATATTAAGATTTCTTTATTAGCTTATGGGCCGCAATTTTTGCTGAATTTTGCAATATGGTCGGCAAAATTCGCAAGAAAATTTGCGAAAAATTGAAATAACATTTGATCATTTCTCGTTGACATATTCATAACTAAACCAAATCGTAATTCAGCTATTTCTCATAGACGGTCTACTGCCATTAAGCTGTTCAAATAAGAATATCTATTGAACATTAGACATCAAATTACACCACATATCTTATTTTAATATCATGTATTCTTAGAATTATATTGTTTTAGTAAATGTAACTGTATCAATGTTTTGATAAGTATTAAGTATGCATCATGTTATAAAAAAATATTTGTCATTATCTGAAGAAATATTGATTATAAACTATTGTTCCACCGTCGTATTATATAGAATATGCCATTGTTTTCTCGTTAGCGTAGAAATGCGGGTTCGATTTCCACATCTGTATGAGTTAAAAAAAATTTAAATGCAGGAATGGATACTTATTAGATTGACCAATCAATCAATCAACCGATTTTCGTGAAAATCAATCTACCTAATGTGTAACATGCTAACACTTGTTCTTAATCAGGCGTATCTGGGAGAACTAATATCGAGTAATGATATTCTTTATTTGACGGGAATGTCCCGGGAGTAAATACGAATTACCCAAGATTTAGGTCACCACGCATTCTAGTGGACACAAGTTAAAAGAAATGAAATTGAAATTAATCTGTTAAGTCAGGTCCTCACCTTACAAAAATCCATATAATTTACTAATCGTAATGGATATTTTTACACCGACTATACCCATACATTCCGCCTTTGGAGCGAATACGGTAAAACAAAAATATAATATTTGCGATTGGTTACAAGATACTTTAACTATTTTCTTTCCTATTTTTCTGAGCTTTTGATAGATGTGCTTAGTTATTCGTGATGCCATGAAAGTTTTCCCATTTTGTGTTTAATCGTCCGGTTTACGTTTGCAATTACTTTTTCGCGCGCGCAACACTCGAACGCAAATTTACATTACTCGATTCATTTAAGTAACAAACGGCATTGGACAAAACAAATTGCTTCATAATGTCTTGCGCTTTTATTGCTCGAGTCGAAGAAGAGAAAAAAGCAGCGAAAAATTCAAAGCTCCGCTATAAACAGTTTCTCTTTGCGAAACAAATGGAGTTAGCAAACTTTGCAAATTCCAATACCGGTCTCACGTGCACGGCAAATGAAAATCCAGGGGTGCATGCGATAAATTGTCATCCAGAGCTTTATGACTTGCTACCCCCTCTATACAATCCCTCCCATTTTTACCTCCGTTCTACTCTTTGCCTCTTTTCTTTAAACAAAGAATAAAAGCTTCGAAGCGTGTTGCACGTTCCCGCTCCGTTATTATGTGGATCCTATCTGCGTTATTCTCTCTTTTTGTTTTAATCCTTCTTTATCTTGTACCTACGCTGTTTTATGCGTTTTGAATGGGCCAAAAAGGAACATTTTTACTACCGGACGAAATTTAGGTACTTTTTGAATAATCGGGTCAGCAGATAAGCGGAAATGGCCTGCCGTAGAAACTTTTTTTTTAATATATATATTTTTATATATGAGATATTACATATTTTATACGGTTGGCATTAAATTATATATTCTCTTGGGGCTTATTTTAATCTTAACTTGTATTTGATCTTTTTTGGGTTTTATTTTAGTTTCCGTGAAGTAAGTTGTTTATTATTTCGTAGCACAAAAATTAATGTTTATATCTTCATTCTCCATTATAAGATTATAGTAAATTTACTTGCTTTTATGATTTAAATTTAGTAAATGTAGGTATTCATAAGGTCGTAAGTTACAATTAATTATCTTTTGCATTATTACTATATATATTAATTAGCTGAATGTTTAATGCATATTTCGAAAGTAATTCACCAATATACTTAATGTGAAAAATTTTGCTGAAAATGACTGAATAAAACGTCTTGTTAAACCACGCCACATGCATGTCTCGTAATAATTTGACAATTCAAAGTTATTGTAATACATCGATAAAACTTCCTAAGAAAATTTCACAACGTCATTCGGATCTGAGACCTACACAGCAAAATACAATTCTGTTATTTTGTATTCGGATCTATAAAAAGTATGTCGTTCGTAAGCAGCTCTACAAATAAATCGTTTAAATAGATTTTTTTATATTGAAACAATCGCCAAAAAACAAATAGCAATATAATCAGTTTTCACACTCTCCTGTAAAATATTCAAAAATGGACCAAATTTGCACTTTGAGCCATCGAATTTATATTTCATCATGCGGAGCAAAAGTTTTAAATCATTTTACAATAATATCGTCAAATAACTATTGTATATTTGAAAAATAAGAGTTTTTTTATGAAATTGTAGACAAAATGTGATGATTTATTTTATGGTGTCCTCTCGTAAATAAATCATTTAAATCTCACCAGTGCAAAAATATCTAATGTATAAACTGGTTGTTTCGTTCTCTAGAATATAAAAACTTAATATAGTATACTATTTTTTACTAGAATCACTTATTTATCAATTACTCAAGTGGATATTCTATCCTGTTTTATTCATTTTTTTCTTCGGTAACTATAAATTTCCATTCGCAAACTCTCGTATTAAAACGTGTACGCTTACCACTTGGGTATAAGTGGAGTCTTGCTGAAGAGACCTGCATAGATACGTCTGTTTTTTGACTTGATTTGAAAACATGCATTCAAAATTGGCCGGCCAATATTTTGGTATATTTCTGTCCGTGTCTAATCAGTACGACCATTACCACCCAGCAAACGAAAACTTTATTAAATCAATCATAAATATTAGAAACTCTTATTGTTGTCAAAGTATCTATGTTAGATTTATCCAATTTAATTGCTATCAAGAAGAACTTTTAAATGCTTCTTATTTAAAAAAAAATATCCGGCTTAAACTCATCGATTCGTGTATTTTATAATATAACCAGACATTAACATAAATATTTCGAAACGAATAATAAAGATACTGTTTTTGACCGTATTTGAATCAAATTTAAACATCAGTTTATCTATAAAATTAAATAAATAATGTACGTGTTCCTTTCGGCGTTAATCACCCAAATGTTTTGTATTAGATTCTGTTCTATCAAGCTTTCGAAGCTATTGTTAAGTTTTTACATCTTGTTGTGTATTTATCGACATTTCCATCCAGCGAAAGGTCGTCACGCCGTCTGGGGACCGAAAGGTTCTACTCTGACGTCACAGCATAGTGCACTCGTTCCTTCTTCTATGTAGGCCGCGCTTGTACATGACTAAAGCCTTGCATTTAAATGATTATCTTGATATTTTTTACTTCATGTTTTTACATGTAAATCGGTGAATATTTTAACAGAAAAATCCTTAAAAATGAAAATACAGAAAAATATTATTCACAAAATTTTATACCATTTTCATACCTTATTTGGTATGAAAGATTAAATATTTATCCACGCAGAAACGCAACAAGCAAATTTGTTTAGGCATCATAAAATATCTTCTGTGTGATAATTTATAGGCTTCTCTATAATCGTAATTTTTATAATTGCTTTGGTTATATACTTTAGAGATCTTTTTTTCGATCACAACCATTCGGTATGTGTCATTTGGGTCTTATGGATACCCACATATTTGTAGGAAAAAGCGCGATAACTATTGTTTATTGTATATCGGTATCATTTTAAGATTGTTTATATGTTGCTTTATCATAATTATCTTTTATATAATAACCGTCATGCAGCGGCGCTGGAACTGGACATGGCACGTACTTCGGATGCCTGCAGAAACCCTGTTTCCTGTTTATCTATTTTTTCGACCAGTGGGATTCCGGCGTTTTGAAAAACCGGCGGGTACTATCCACAGTACTCGGTGGAATTGAAAGATGCTGGCATGACTTGGAAGGATGGAAACGGCTGGCAGGTGAAAAATATTTTTGGAGGTCCCACGTGGTAGCCGTATGATCCGTATAGAAAGCGGATATGGCAGAAGTAGAAAATAAATAATAACGTTCTTTCTAGACATTCGCGTTATTAATTTACCTCTGATGCTCATCTTATCTTTAAAATAATACATAACTACTTCCTGGTTAAGTTAGGTTAGATATTTTTATGTTTACGTTTTTTTTTTAAAGTTATTATCTAAAAAATAGTTGCGGTAATTGTTGTTTAAAAATCAGTATACATAAATATTCATAAACCGTAAACCATTTTTAATGACCTTTGTCTCTCCAGTAACGTATTTGGTAGCGTGTGCACTTTGCAATCCGGGGAATGCGAGTTCGATTCCCCATCTGCCGAAATAGTCAATCAATGGTAAATACTTCGGGATATTAAAACAATTGGAAATTGCTACTGTAAATTAATTGGTGATGTAAAAATAAAAAAAGGATATATAAAAAAAATCTTTACCACGAATTGACATACATATAAGGTTCCCTCAACGTCCAATTGATTACATTTTCTACATTACACTACACTGTCTCGATCCATATGCTCTACTTTGGAAGTGAATGTTGTATGAAGAGAGAAACCATTACCTGTAAAATTGTTTCGAAGAATATGTTTCACTTATTTTCTGTATTTAAATATTGAAATTTTGTTCTCGGTAGGTGTAATATATTTTACAATTTCGCCATCTGTTGGTTACGTGTCAGACATATTAGCATTCTCTTTCGTGGCATGTCGAATTGAAAAAGTATACCACGTCAAAACAACAACAAGACTGAAATGAAAATTCATCAGAATATTTTACATAAAGAGCGTCTGTTCCCGTCCTCCGTTCGCATTCTTTATCTTTCATTGCACAAAAGACGCGAATTCTCGGCGCGTTCGATAAATCGAATTGACGTGAAAAAGTTACGCGCGTCAGGTTTTCATAAATAGCTGTCGAATTCATTTGCGTCAGTCATTTAGTATGCCGTCACCTTTTCGTCGGGGAGGAACCGCGCCTGCGACGGCCGCTCCGATGTCGAATTGGGAAAATGACGACAGCTTTCGTGCCTGGAAAAATCTAAAAATATTTCCCACCCTACCAGTATATACATCTCACCATCGTATTATTTAGTCGTAATGTATACTACAAACCAGATATTCGACCATCATTTAGTGCTAATTGAACTATATATTTCCCAGCCATCGACTGCAGTATATCAAACTTTGTTATATTCATTTTATTATTTATTTAATTTAAATATTAAAATAAAGCTCACAAATATAAAAATAACATGATATTAACCTTTAATGACTCCGTTCAGAAAAATTTAGTTAGATTAGATTGAGTCAGGTTAAAATAGGTTTGATTCCTTATTTATTGAATTTTAAAAAATCCAAAAATGCAGGAATGATGCCCATTGGGTTGAACAAATTGTCTGACAATTTTATTCTCGTGAAAAATAATCTGTTATGACATCTTCACATTGAGTAGATCTAAATACTCCGCTTTTGTAATGGATCATCACACTGTGTAGATCCATCCATATTCTCCACTTTGGGAGCGAATATAGTAAAAAAAGATAAGTTGGTTAATTGTATTTAAAGAGCTTTCCTTAATTAATATTATAGATATATTTTTTTAAATTAATTTTTGATAATGAAAATTTAAACCTTGGTTTCTGGTCAATGATTAAGTTATTTTCTCAGGTCTCTATCGACTGAAAAGTAATTAACTCTCACTTTTTTGAAAAGTGCTTTTATTTTTAGTATCCCAATATATTGACGAAATACACGTTCTGTCAAAATAGGTCATGCCGTAAATATCGAATTACTATCGATACTCAGTTTTAGATTTTGAAAAAAGAGGCATCTACCAAGTTAGCGTGTAGGAAAAAGGAATCGAATCTCATTAACAGCATTATTGTTGTGTGAGAGTTAATGCCTTTTACCTAAACAGTCTCGATATTATCACGTTACATAAGGCAGGCTATACATATGTCTAGTGCGTGAATTACGTAAAATATTATTTAGCTAAAATATAATTATATAAGCATATAATTGTTTTATACAAACTTGTTTATACTGCATATCTTTTCACATTTTTTCTGCGTTTTTTTGTGTGCATATATATAATTAATTTTCATTACTTCAGAAAAACTGTATAGATGGAAAATTAATTTCAAATCTATTTTTGTTTATGCATGTTTTCGCCAAGAATTGATAGTGAACATATGGTATAATAAAACTGCTAGTCGTGAATTGATACGTTAAAATCAATTGTATCAAATAGACTTAAATGTTAATTTTAATTAATATAAGTATGTTTAATAACTTATGAAAGTAAACTGTTGCATTGAAATAATCTCACAAAAATAGGTGTTAGTTTAAATAAGACCATATTTTAAAATATTATCATTAAAATCATCACTCGTGAAACTATTATTTAATATTTGAGTCTTTTTTTTCTATTCTTGTGTAATATTTTTATATGGTGTGCTTAAATCGACTTCTTTATTAATTTTGTGGCTAATATAATATTGGGAGATTATTTTTTTCATATAAAAATATACTTAGGCAGCATATGCTTGATTTATGTTTATATTATATGTAATATTTCGATGACATCTTCTGACAATTGTAAATGTAAAACACTCAATCGGTAGAATCTACTTGTCGTTCTTAAAATACTGTCTTAAATTGTAGCGGTGTGATCATAGAATACTTTATAGTTTTATCCTATCCGCCGCGTGCGTGAAATAGGTATTTCGTTTTTTACGACACCCGTCGATCACCCGGACGGCCTCTACGCGTCTACGACAAAACCCTCGTAGAGAAGGGCGGCTCTACGATATTCCAAATTCAAAAGGATCATCCTCTTACGAAAGGATTATCTATATTGTACGTGGTTTGAATTATTTTGATGAATAGCTGCAAAAAATGCAATTTCAAATTCTAAGTATGAATTAATTAACAAATATTTGAATTATTACATATAAACATAAAAACTACCAACATTATACTACAACATTATACTACAAATCTTACACTTAGATACCAAATAATCATTCTTTGTCACTTTTGAAGTATTGTCATTAGTATTCAAAATGATTCAAAACTTATGTCTTTTAAAATAGGAATTCTAATATTACTAAATCATACATTATAGTTCGTTATATTATATTCGTAATTTAATTTGATGTTTTACAATAAAATAAAACGGAGGACACTTCATGAAAGAATTTTTAAAAGAGCCATTTATTAGTCTTTGGTGACAAAACAGAAACTGAAAAGTCAGTTCTGTAAAAGCCGTATCACTCACCTGTGAGATCTGGGCCATGGCCACCTTTGGTATATATTATAATACATCTTATACATTCATCATGGAATTGTTTGAAAATAGGATGGCGTATTCATGTTCTTCAGCGATTCCTTATTCTATAAGTCTTACTTTTTTATACCTGTAAACCTAAATTAAATATTTATCATTTTACGATGAATTCGATGAGCTGAAAATAAAATCTTATAGTTTGTTAATCTAGTATCCAGTACTTTACCCAAACCGGAACAGGGCTGTTTACTTCGAACCTCGATTCCAGATCCACTCTCTCTCTCATTACGTTCCAATAACACACTCGAGTGGAGACGAGCCGCTCGGCGATTAACCTCCACTGCGAAGTGATGCCGGAATGCTAGTCGTAAAAAAACGAAACGCCTGTTTCATGGCAGTGATTCCTTTTGTGGGGTGCGCGAACCGCATCTGGCACTTTGGTTCTGAATGAAAATAAACCAGAAATAGTTTCACGTACGTTTTTTTATTGACAAAGAACTCTAACGCTCACTCTAAAGCGTGTTACTTGATTGTGTTAATCAACTATTTTATAAATTGTTAGTAAGAATGCATTGAAATACCATTGTATCATGATTTATTTCATGTCAAGCCCTGGATGTTCCAATTTTTTATTTCCTTTTCTATATAGTCACAGAATTTTTCATTTAATTTATTTAACTTAGAAGTTTAGTATTTAAATTCAGTTTTAATTTAAAAAAAGCAAAACGATAAATTTGAAATATTGTACAATGGACTATTAAAAACATCAAGTTAGTTTTTCCGAGTTTATTCTGCTATCGGTTAATTTAAAAAAAAAAAGATTTTACGTTTCTTACTATCAATAAAGTACAGAAACACCACAATTTGACGAGTTAATAACAAACTTCAAATTTTCACATTATAAAATATTATAAATAAAATTATAAATATATCAAATGACAATTCTACAAATTACCTAATTTCATAGAATTACTAACCCATATTCAATATAATTTTACCAAGCAAACATCAAAATCAATCTTTTACATTCTATTTTTCATAAATCAAAATTCACATATTATATAATAATATATTATATTTTTTTATGAATTTTATGAAAAAAATTATCTCATAGTTATTTATGATATTTTCTGAAGCATTATAATTGATTTATTTGGTTGTATTTTAAGCCCGCTATTAAAATTATAACAAATTCCCCTAAATAAGTAATTTTTGTTCGTTGGTCATGGACATACGAGTGTATGCTGACTCACTAAATATGACATTATTTTCTTTACTCTATATTACAAGTGAAAAGCGCTCTCTGAAATCCTTAGAGTAATAACTTTTTTTTTCATGAAACAACCGCCTTTAAAATACTTAGTCGTGTTTGACAACGTCTGAAGTATAAATTGATATTCTAGTTGCGTCTACTTTTTACGGCAAATATCGAGCATTTCTCGCTGAAACTGTCTCTCTACCCAACACTTAAGTCGGTGAAAATTCACAAAGTTGCAAGCACATTTTCCTACCTCTGCTTGATGATTTTTACAACCTGTCATTTCACGACACTTGAAGTTCTTAAAATTTCATCTTACCCATCCCACCGACGTGCTTTTTTCAGAATTCGCCTAAAATCATCTATTGGACGTTGAGGGAACCATTACTAAAATATAAATTATATACGTTCGTTTATTTTAATATAACCAATTTATTTACAGTTACTAGTTCTAATTGTCTCAATATTCTTCGTCATCAACGTTGTAGATAGTTATTTCGTTTTTAACACCAATACGAAAATATAGTGTCAAAATCGAAATAGCTATTAACATAACATATTTATCCTACCAGAAAAGATTACAAATATTCAACATTTGTGACTATTTCGATTGTAAAATAACTATCAAAGTATTACCATATATTCGATTTGATACTTACTTATAGCATGCTTGCTCTAAAAGTGGAGCCTATGGATCTACACCGAGGGAAGACATTCACTCCGAAAGTGGAGTACATGGATCTCCGCAATATGAAGACGTCTTGAAAGATTATATTTTACGAAAGTTCTTTATCAGATAATTGCTCAATCCAATAGGCATCCAGTCCTGCATTTTTTGGATTTAAAAAAATTCGACAGATGTGTCAATCGCGCCTGCAATCCCCGGATAGCTAGGTGTGCACGCTATCAAGTACGCTAGCAGAAAAAAATTAAAGTTACTAAATATTTTACTATTTCATTCGATTCTTTTTTTTATTATTTAAATGATACTCGTAAATCTACTTTTTTCGTCTATCATTTCTGCTGCTTTCATGTAGCAATATATTTCAGAAGATATTTAATTTAAAAAACTTACATTAAAATGTGTGTCATCCTACTATTATTTCAAAAGTAATGATTTTCTTCCAATGTTATTACTTATATAAATATAAAATTTCTTGAGGCATGTCCACGATTCATAAAATATGATCGCGGCCATTATCTTCCAGTAGCCAGAAACGCCGTTCACATTATTCGATTCGGTAAAAAAATGCTACCACATAAAACAATTTAATAGCCTTATTTCTTCTTGACAATATCAATTCTCGTCGCTCGCCTTCGGGTGTTCCCCTAATCACTTTAGCGGATTGATCGCGTCAATTTTGCTGGGGCGGTATCGTCGCTAACGGAAATAATTTGCAAAAACTGCCTCCGTCCGGCCAGGCTCTAGGGTGGCCTCCGCGCAAAAAATACAAGCTTTTACGTTAGCTTTGAGGTCAACCGTTTCGGATTGACAGAACCCAAATCTGTTTCTTGTGCATCGAACAAGTTTCTATATTTTTTGTTACTCTTTCAATCAGCATGTTATTAGTATGTAATTCGTATTCTCTTTCACTCAGTATTTATAGTAAATTTAAGTAATTAACATCATCACTCCTTCAGAATGTCCAACCCCAAACTAGCATAAAAGTTTCTGCGAACTACAAATATGATATTTATTTTCAACTAGCTGATCAGTACCCGGCGTTGCCCGGGTCCCTTTTTGTTTCGAACTT